>CAUYRT010045496.1:0-38664 GCA_963574885.1 Lepilemur ruficaudatus
CTCCCCCTCCTATAACCTGCTTTACCACTGCAAACTGATTTACTACCATCACCTGTTTTCGGCCATGCTTTGAGCCCCCATTCTTTCAGTGAACTCAAGATGGTATAGGAGCTTCTGTACCCATTAGGGGGTGGACAATTACTCTGTGCTTCCGTGTGCATTAATAAATTTATGTGCCATTTCTCCATTAATCTGCCCTTTGTCAGTTGATTGTTAAATGAAACTTCAGAGGGTGAAGAAGTTTTCCGTCTGCCCCTGCAGGAGTACTGTTTCACTTGTTAAGAGATCTGGGTCTTTTGTTCTTGCTGTTCTCCAAACTCTATCACTTTCTCATTTTGGGACTTAAAATGAAGATAAAATTGCAAGAAAAACCCTTGCAACGATGGTGGTAGGGGTAGTGTTGAGCAATGTATTAAAATGAGTGCTCAGTAAATATTTGTGGGAAGAAGGGAGGGAAGGATGAAAAAATGAAGAAAAGTGGGGAGGAAGGAAGGAAAGAGGGAAGAAGAGAGGGAGGGAAAGAGCAGGGAGCCAGAATAGTAGGATAGCTAAAATCCCTTGAAGTTCTGCCAGGTAGTGAAACGTTGACCACATGTGCTCTTTAATATCCTCATTCTATAGCAGCAGTTCTCAACCACGCGACACATTATAATCACTTGAGTAACCTAAAAAAAATCTTGATGCCATGACTGTATCTTCCACCAATTAAATCAGAACCTCTGGGGGTGAAGCCCCAGAGGTGAACCCCATGCCTCAGTGTTTTTTAAAAGCTCCCCAAGGGCTTCAGTGTGCAGCCAGGGCTGAGAATCAGTGCTCTGTAGACACTGTGCCTCTGGAATCAATCTCTGCCTAATAACTGGTTGCCATGGAAATTTACCTACCAGCTGGGTGATGGGTGTCCAACCTCCAGGTTACTTTCAAAACTAAAAATAATTGCCAATTTTCAATCATTGGGATAATATTTTTTTTTTTTTAATGATCTGCAGCAAAATTAAAAGTATTGCAGGAGGATCCACTCTTCCTCTCTCTATATCCATCCAGGATATAAGATCATTGGGTTACTTTCAAAACTAAAAATAATTGCCAATTTTCAATCATTGGGATAATAATTTTTATCCCATTGGGATAATAATTATTATTTTTTATCCCATTGGGATAATAAATAATTTTATCCCATTGGGATAATAATTTTTTTTTTTAATGATCTGCAGCAAAATTAAAAGTATTGCAGGAGGATCCACTCTTCCTCTCTCTCCCATCCATCCAGGTCTGTTCAGTGGACCCTTCAGTTGGGCTCTGGTTGTAACTATAAACTAAATAGCATCAGAAAAAAACACTGGACATTTGCTTCTCATTTGCCAGATAGGTTCACCTCTAAGGTTGCATCCAGCTGTTACTTCTTTATATCAGCCATCGTACAAGGGAGGGGATGTGGCCAATCAAATTATAAGGCTTCAGTTTACGTGTTGTCTCTCTTACTGTGTGACCCTGGGCAAATACCTTAAACTGCAACGGGTTCAGTTTTCTTATCTGAGCACTGGAGATATTAATACCTCAAGCAAAATCTTTTTTTTCCCAGTAGAATGAGACGTGTTACTTTGTAAATTCCAACTATCACATCAAGTAATATTTATGATAATAATAGATATTTCTTCCCTCTGTTGACATCACTAAAAATAATATGAAATTTTAAGATTAAGGGTAATTTATGGAAATATCTTTTCTCTATTCTCCCAGGCTCCTAAAGATCAACATCAATATGGGCTCCCAGGTCTGTTGAGTCACATTCTTTAACAATAATTTGGGTTGTCAAAATCCATGATGTGTTACATTTTTTTAGGAGTAGAAGGTAATTTTCAGCCTGTTTTGCTAAAGGGTAAGTGTCCTGATAGTAAGTTCAAGTCCCACAGAGATCCACTTCATGAACAATTTGTTCAGTCTATCCTCGGGGGTTTGGCAACCCCCTTGTTCAGGTAGGGAGCAAAGCCATATTGAAATTGCCCTTACAATTTAATAAAAAGCGGTGCAAGGCAAGAATTCTGGTAAGGGCCTAGCTAACAATAATGATAATAATTAGCACCTGTCCTCCTGTTTGCTTCTCTATAATTGCCACGCTGGAGCCACACAGCTGGTGGTCATAAAGATGCTTAACGTTCTCCATAGATAACATCACCTTTTGAAACCTAAAGGTAGTTTTTAAGATATCTTCTAGGCCCCACATTCTAGTGGGTTGGTTGACCCACCCAGACCAGTGTTCCAGACCAAGAAATGGACTCAACTGGGATTGAGGCCCCAGGGACTGAAGCAACACAAGAAGATTTCTACACCCCTATAATTTTGCCTCAGTTAACAAACCTAACTGCCTAATCCCTTGCCTGTCAAACTATCCTTAAAAACCCTGTCTCCTAAATTCTGGGGGAGGTGGATTTGAGAAACTTCTTCTCCCATCACTCTGCTTAGTGCTATGCAGAATAAACTCCTTCTCCACTGCAACCCCGACTGGCTCAGTTCGTTGGCTCTTCTCTGTGCAGCGGGCGATACAACCCGGTTGGGCGGCAACAATATCATGAAATCGTCTCATTCACTAAACACTTCCTATACATGATCCTGCAATTGACAAGTACACCTAGGTGTTGTTACAGATGCTCTGTTACCTAAAAGGCAAACTTGAAGAGAAGGGAGAAAAAAAGAGCAAAACAATTCATTTTCAATCTAATTAAAGTCATTATAAACAGCCTCCTGGTGCTTAACCTTTCTCCACCAAAATCCCAGTGTTTCAGCTGGATGCTGAGATCTGGCTTCATTGAGGTTTTTCTTAATTGCCTTTCCATCACTAATGGGATTCACTTCATTATTACCTCTGCCAAAAGCTGCCTCCAACTTTCAGCCCCCATGCTGGGCCATTTGCATGCCTATTTATAATGCACATTTTCCCTAAATGCTGAAGTCTCACCACCTCAAAGTTTACCAAGCTAGACTGGAGTGTGGCCCGTCTAAGTGGGAAGCAGCTACTCAAATTATACTTTCTTACATATCCCTCACCATCAACTTGCTCTCTCTCCAAACCCCTTCCTCTCTGTGCCCATGTCCTCTTCTTCCCCCTTTCTTCATTCCCTCTTTTCTCCCCTCTCTCCTTTCTTTCCTTTCCTGATTCCTTCCTTCCCTCCGTGTTCTGTCTCTTCCCATGTCTAACCCCAGAACGTCCTCACAGAGCCATCTTACTATTTCGGCCACATCTACAACCACTGATAAGGGAAACCCCCATCTATCACTTGGTGGCACATGAGCCACCTGAGACCCCCACCCCTCACGGTAGACCCACGTCAGCATAACACTAACCTATTATCTGACACATCAACTAACCTATACCTGATACCCCACTCCTCGGACCACCCCAACTTAATAAAAGTGGGGATAATCAGGTAGATGGGGCTCAGAATTTGGTGGGGAGACCCCTCTGAGCCCAACGATGAATACACTTTGATTCTCTGACTCTCAGCGTGCTGCTCAGTTTGTCCTCGAAACCACCTGCCGTAACACTTGCTGTAACCCTACCTCCCCTTTATCTTTAGTGAGCAGCTAGTTTCCACTTTATTTCACCCCAACAAAAGTCTGTGAACTAGGCTTCATGGATCCCAATTTGAAGGTGGGGGAATTGAAGGTTAAGAGAGGAAATACTGTAATGAGGAATATCCAGTTTACAATGACAAAGGGAGGATCAGGACCCAGACCTTAACCTCTGGAAAGAAGTGAACAAGACCACAGAAATCATGTGTCATATCACAGAGTGGGGACCATCCAGAGAGGGGCAGTGCTCAGCAGGGGTCTCTCAGTGAACCAGAGGAGGAAGAGTGGCATCAATCCAGACCTACAGATCCCCAATGCCTTATTTTTCTACCCCTCTTTAGCCAAACCTCCTCGAGCAGCACATTAAGTTAGAATAATCAGGGTCTCATCAAAGAGAATGAGTTAGCAGGAGCACGTAAAGGGTAGGGACAGAGTCTTGCCTAGCTCCAAGAAAACGATGGCCAGTGCAGGCTCGGGCTTTGTTAACTTTTGTTGGTTTGTTAGCACAAGGCTTAGCGACTTATTCGTGTAGTTCAGTGAATTCTATTTTCTCTGCGAAGAGACAGCAACTTTGTTGCACATGAACAGAGAGATGGTAGGTGTTGGGGCTCAGAAACTGATACCCCAAAATATGACGCTTTGACATGCTGAACTGAGGAAGAGGCCTCAAGTTCTCTCTGACTGCCCCCAGCCCAGCTACCATCTCTCCCAAAGCACAGGATGAAGTTATTCTTTGAAGTTCCTTTATCTGCCTAAAGTCCAGACACTCCAAGTAGAATGGCTGTTTTTTGGTTTTTGTTTTTATTCAGCTTCCTGTCATCTCATATTTGTTGCAGAAAACAAGACCAAGAAGGGAATGTAACCACATCTGAACAGAGACCCTTTCACAGGATAATGTCTGGCTCTAGGACTCATTCAAATTCCAAACAGAGGTATTTACAAGTTAATCTCTGTTCCCAGATCCATTCATTTTCCCTAGTAATCATTTATTGCCCTTCAGCAGAATTCCTCTTCTCCCCCTTCCTATAACCTATTTTTGCCACCATACCCTGTTTTGGTAGGATCTAAGCCCCCTTTCTTTCTGTAATGTCAAGATGGTACATAAACTTCTAAACCTCATTTGGAGGATAGCTGATCATTCTGCAATTCTCCCTGTGGACATGTTAATAAATTTGTATGCCATTTTTTCCAATTAATTTTCCTTTTGTGAGTTGATTTTCTAGTAAAACTCTAGGGGGTGAAGGGGAAGTTTTTCCTCTGGTCCCTACAGTTTTGGTGCTGTGAGCAGGACACCAAAGCTTTGCTCTTTTAGAAGCCATAGTGAAGGGAACCTAGGACCTCCAGTTGGCATAAGGTTAAGAATTTCTTACCAGCCAGGCTCATGGCCACTCTCTGTGGAATCTGATCAATAAATCAACCTTTCTTTTTCCTCTTCATAATCTTGATTAAAGGGAGAGAGGATTTGTGTGGCTAATCTTGTGTGTAGTGACTCTGGTGTACTTTTGGGTACTTGGTGGTATGGATATTCATGTTGCCTGATCCCTTTCCTCCTAGAAAGAGTCATTTCCTTTGTTTTTATCTTTCTGTGTTATTCTCTTGTTCACATGAGAACATGGACCTAAAACCCTTATAAGCCACTTTTCAAGCCAGCCCGGAAGACTAGTCAATTTTGTGGTTCTGACTAGATCAATGTCTATTAAGACAAACTTCGCTGAGGGTCCCCAAAATAAAAGCCACATGAGGTTCCCTTCTCATCTTCTTTTATGTCCTTGGGAACTTGTAACCAAGCAGGAGCACTCCTGGTCTTTGCAATCCAGGGAGTGTGATTTTCGGGTCATGTCAGATGGCCAGCTGGAAAAGACTGGGAGTCTGAGACATTTAAACAGCACACGTTTTGTGTCCAAACATGTCAATCTCTTGGGGAGTTTGTCTTAAGAAGTCTCATTCCTACAGGATTTTTGTCATCTCAACAACTTGTTGCCTGGTTAGTCCTGGGAAAGTCCAACACCAGGAGAGCCTACCTGCTGTTACATATTAATGGGTCTATGACAGGCACCCTCCATAAATTTGTGGGTTACAAAACATCATCCTTAACTGTTTGTGGTAACAAGAGTCTTTTGATAGCCTATTCCTAAATTAAAAAAAAAAAAAATCACTCCTAGGAGTGACTGTTTCTTGGAGGGAGATCTTTGGGATTTTTTCTTGAATTCCCTCTCCAGGAACTAAACCCTGGGCTTTCTATGAAGAGGCTATTGGATTGAGTTGATACTGGAATAAGTACGCCATTGGAAATTAATCAGTGTCCAAAAGATGGATCTCTTAATAGAAAGAGTCCTAAATTTTTTTAAAAAAAAGAAGAATTTAGAGATCTCTTGTTATAAATAATTGCCTCATTTGTATTTGTGGGAAGATAAAAATTAAAAAAATAAAGGCACATAATAGTGTCATGGCTTTAACAGTTCCCTTAACTAAAGAGCACAAATCCGACCTAAAACACAGCTAAAATCCTTTGTATGCTCAAACTGCCTGCTTTGGACTCCCTGTTGGAGTCCCAGTGAAGGCAGCTCCACCTTGGAGTCTGGTGGTTGAAATTCCACACTTTTACTACCACAGCCTGAGTTTGATTCCCAGCCACGGAATCAGTTCCTTTAGGTTTGACATTTGCATGACTTTTGACTTTTGAGGGGTTAACCATTCACCTCTTTGGAGATGCCTCGTGGACCCTTGGTTAAATGCTATCCTTGGTTAGAGCTTATTGGCTTCACTTGGGAGGGTATCTTTGGTTAAAAAAAAAAAAAAAAAATTGAAAAGCCAGAAATATCAGCTGTTTGTCCAGCCAAAATCTAATTATAAGAGATTTAAAAGAATTCTTTAAAAGGAGCTCTGTGGTCAGAAGTCAGCTTAATTAAAAGCTGATATTCAAGATATATATATATATATATACACACATATATATATAAATTTAAAAAAATTCATTTTGCTTTTTCTCTTAGATCCTATTTTAGAAATGTTTTTTTCAGTGTACTGAAACTTCTTTTAATTATGTTTTTGGTCTCTCTGTTGCTTCCTTTCTTAAGAATTGCACTCCCATTTACTATTACTTTTCCCCATTCTTCCTTCCTCTCTGCAATCTTCAGTACCACATGAAAGGATCTAGAGGGGATTTCTAATGACTCAGACCCCTTAAGGAACTCAGAAAAAGGTGTCGCTCACTCCATTTTGGGGGTCTTCTCTTTTCCTTGTGGAGTTTCAAGCATCATGGGCACGCTCCTCTCAGTTCTAAAGCTCTGCTCTATTTTGCATTTTGTTACCTGATCTCTTTGGCTTTTGGAAGTAGCAGAGATTATTTTATACTGTGAGGGATGGTTTGACCTTTGTGTGCGTGATAGCTGGAAAGTGGCACTGGTAAAAAATGTAGTTTGGGAGGTGGCTTACAGCAGCTGTTTACAGTAAATGGCTATTACTATAGGGGAATACTTATTTCTTTGCACACTTAGATGAGAAAATCTCAGTTTAAACACTTAGAAAAATGTCTTTGTAGCAAAGTGCACTATAAAAACATCGCAAAGCCTGGTCCCACAGCATTTTATCCTTTTGGGAGACCCAGGATTCAATGTAAATGTGGACTAGGTGCTCTGCCTTCTAACCGCACCTGCTTTTCACATATTTAAATTATTAGGCCCTAAAAATTACACATGCTTTTTTGATCTTGTTCCTTAATGGATTCCACATGGAGCTCAATGGTCCAGTTGGAAAATAGAGACTAACTTAAAAACCACCTATTTAAAGGAAATTAGTCTCCTTATAAAATCCTATAGTAAATTTGTATAATTTGTGTTACCTTGTCATCTATTTTTGATCTTCTGCTAACACGCTCAAACTCCTTCTTGAAGAAGCTTAAATTCTCTCTGTGCTTTGAAATGCAAATTTGCTACCCTGTTTTCTCCAAAATGTAGTGAGGGCTTCGGCCATGTGAGACAGAATAACCTTAAATGTTTCCATTTACAAAGGCACAGTTTGAATTCAATTGTATTTTCAAATTAGTGAGCTTTACTGGTCTCATAGCTAAAATTTTAAAATTAAAGGTATAAAGTCTTTGTGGCTGTCTGTATCTTTATGTGTATATGTCTGTGTTTTTGCCTGGGTCTATTGGTTGATAGGTTTATACTGTCTCTTATATATGTTTTAAGGTCATAAAACTCTTATAGCTATGATTTCTTTTTTAAATCTGTGAGTTTATATCTTTGGATTTAAGCTTTTAGGCTATGTTTAGGCCAAGGGATAGTCCCCAGATCCCATCCTTCATAGCCAGCTGTGCCTCCTGGCTATATTGGGAGGAGTTGGATCTTCCAGGCATTGTCTTCACAGTTCTATCCTTTGTCCCAGTCTCTGAATCTGGTAAATGATTAAAATTGTTTACTTCCTATGTTTTTCATTAAAAATTAGGATTACTAAGAGTTAACATTATCATTAATATATGCAATTAAATCTACTAGCTATAAAAGAAACAATTCTACATGTAAAGTGTATAAGGAAAGGTGTATATGTTTTGATAAAAGAAAGGTTATAAAAAGGCATGAGAACGTGTTTTTTTTAAAAATAAAAATAATTTTGCCTAGTTTACAGGTTTTTAAAAGTTGTTTTAAATTAAAGAAATAAAAAAGGATAAACTGAATATAAAAAGTTGAAGAAACAATGGAAAAATTGTAAGAGTTTATAAAAAAGCTTTATGAAAATTTTATTATGTTTGGTAAATACTGATTGAGATTGAATGGGTTTATTTATTAGGTTTTATTAAAATTATCTGTAACATTAATAATACATAGATACAAAAATTTGTTTTTATTTTTATTTCAGCATACTACGGGCACACAGATGTATAAGTTACATATATTGCTTTTGCCCCTCCTGAGTCAGAGCTTCGAGTGTGTCCATTCCCCAGATTGGTTGCCTCTTTTAAATAAGATTTTTGTGTAATGGTAATAGGAGATAGTAAACATATTTTTGTTCACTTTTTGAGTAAACTGAAATAAAAAGAAGAGAGAGAAAGACAGATTCAGTACAGTACAGTACAGTTTGACTCATGCTGTCTTTATCAGATCTTTTGACTGTTTTGGAAACTAAGTCTTCTCTCCATCAAATAGTAAAGATTTTATTTTTTTGAAAACTTTGAATTATCACTTTAGCTAAGTGAATGACTATTATTTTACAGAGACCTGTGATCCTTTTTTTGATCAAGTATTTTAAGCCTTTGATATTTGACAATCTTTCCGAAATAAAATTTTAAATTCTAAATTCAATATTTTTGACCTAAAATTAACCTTTTGGATATTAGGCCCTTGGAAGTCCAAGAAAGACATATTACGTTTATTTGGTATTTTAAAATCATACAAGAAGCATTGTCAAATAAATAATGGTGTTTATCTTTCTTTGAATTGTATTTGTATAAATGTGTTAATATGTGTTCCAAAATTTTATTAGATTCCCAAAATTCTGATATATCTTAATATATGTTATCAGTAAGAAATATGATTATGTTAAATTGTTGTATGCCACACAAATAACAAAATTTGTCTGTCAATTGTGTCTTTAATCATGGTTATTCCAAGTCTTTTTTCATCTAGACAATTACTGTTTTACTTTGATTATTCTCAAAAAAGTGGTTTATAATTAGTTATTGTCCAAAATTTGCTGCTTCTTCAAGGAAATTCATGAAAAAGATCCTGACAAGTACTCTTGACTACAGGTTTCTTGTAGCTTTGGAGAGCATACTATCGGACTAGGTAAAAACTTCAAGGACTAATTAAAAAGCTGATGCATTCAGGAAGATTGCTAACCAACATTAATCAGAATAGGCATTAATTACATGGGATTAACCTGAAAGAGAACTGAAATTGTGTATTTTTAATGAGTTTTTTTTTTTTAAACATTGGAGATTCTTTTTATGTTTTGTTTTCCAGAGTGAAGAAAACTTTTTTTTTCTTTTGAGCTATATGTAGCTTTTAACAACTGAGTAAAGTATACTTTTTTGAACAAAATTGAAACATTTATCTTTCTCTGTACCAGATTCCTCCAGAATTTGGAAACTATTTTTGAATATTCTTAATTTATGACATGATAGTTATTTGAATAAGTTCAATAAAAATCTGTTTTTTTTTTGTTTTTATTTTTATGACTGAACACAATGGAGATACTAGTTATTTTGCCAGGGCTTTGAGTGGAATGGCATATTTTCAGATATGACCAGACTGTCTTGAGAAATTAAGATTGACTTTAGAGAGCTGATAAAAAACCCCTTGGAAAGATTGGCCTGGCATCTTGTCTACATGGTTCATTTATGAGGTTCTTGACCTGTGATAAGTGAAGAATGTCGCTTTCTGAAGGCCCAGGAACCTCCAGTTATTTGGGAACCTCAAGAAGAGAGGAATTCACTGAATTCATATAGGTATTACAGGCACAGGATGATGGCAAATACTTGGAAGAGCTTATTTGGCCAGTCACCACTCTTGCTGTACTTTATATGCAAATGAACAGATCAAATATAATGAGACTAAAACTTATTTTACAAACAAACTGGGCCTACTATGATTTATCTTTGATAAAAATGTGAAAATAGATGAAGAAAAATTATGTTTCAGAAGAAAACTCGAGTATACCTGTTATTACATTCTAGCCCTGTTCATTGTTTTTGAGTTTTTATTATTTGCCTATCATAATTCAGACTAAATCTTAAATTTTTTTGGCTACAATTCTCTATTGTAATGTTTCCAAATTTTTCTTTCATTTTTCCAACTTGTACTCAATGAAATTGCTGTAACTTTTTTTCTGAGCCCCTGCAAGGTGAAGCTCATACCTTGTTACATACAAACTACAGGGGAGAAACGTCTATCAGATTTCCACTGTCTACTTTCAATTTAACTAAAGATGCTTCAAGTGTAACACCAGGATACCTCAAATGACTGCCCTACAGACCCTAAGAAAACTGGGTTATAGGTTATAGATTTTTCTAAACATTAACCTTTGTTTTTCTTCTGTTTGAAAGCTTGTCTGTAACACCATCTCCTGAAATGAGACACAACTGTTTAATGGTACTGACCTATTCCCAAAAATTGGAGAGTGCTTTAAATGGGATCATTTGTCACTCAGCTATGAACTCATATTTTTCTCTCTATAGCCACTAAATAAATTTTTAGTATGTGAAATCTAGGGAAGTTTCAGACAGGGGAATGTTGGGGCTCAGAAATCAATACTCCAAAACATCGCACTTTAACATACCAAACTGAAGAAGAAGACTCAAGGTTGTCTGACTCCCCTTTCCCCAGCTCTCCCAAAGCACAAGACAAAGTTGTTTTCTGAAGTTCTTTTGTCAGCCTAAAGTTCAGAGCCTCCAAGGAGAATAATTACTTTTTCTTCTTCCTTATTTTATTGCAGAAAACACCAAAAATATACCCACACCTGAACAGATCCTGTCACACAATAACATCTGTCTCTCAGGCTCATTCAGATTCCAAAGAGAAGTATTTACAAGTTAATCTCTGTTTCCAGATCCATTCATCCTCCCTAGTAATCATTGATTGCCCTTCAATAGATTTCCTCTTTTCTTCCCTCCCATAACCTGTTTTGCTAGGACTTAAGCCCTCATTCCTTCTGTAATGTCAAGATGGTATATAAATTTCTAAACTCTATTGATGGTTGGTGGGTAATCACTCTACGATTCTCCCCATGTCCATGTTAATAAATTTTTATGCCCTTTCTCAATTAATCTGTGTTTTATGAGTTGATTTTTCAGTGAAACTCTAGAAGGCAAAGGGGAAATTTTTCTCTTGGCCAGTACATGGGGTAGAAGTTTTGAGGAGAACATGGAGACAATTTTGGGAAATTAGTATCTGATGATGGTAGGTAGATACTCATCCTCTGCCTACCAAAGCTTGGCTGGCCATATGCATGTATGTGTATGTGCGTGCGTGGGTGTATGTATGTGTGTGTACACGTGGGCCTGTGATTAGAAGTAGAAACATACACAGAGACATCTATTTTCACAGCCTCTGCCTTCAAAGAGTTTACAACCCCACTAGAGAAATAAGGTTAACACTGAAATAATGAATAAGATTTAAAAAATGCAGTAGAAAGGCTAAGTAAATGATGGTCCAGCTTCTAGAACAAATATAATCAAGACTTTAAGAACAGTGATTATGCAGATAGCTTTTAAATGTCTAATATGTGCAAGACTCCATGCTTGAAATGGGATAAATAATGCTAAACAAAATATGGTCTCAGCTTGTAAGGAGTTTTGAGTAGGTTCTTAGAAGAAGAGGCAGCAGTCCATAACACAAGAGAATGGTATGGTCATACAGAAGACTGCTATGAGATGCAGTAGCGGGGCTGAGCAATTCTTGTCCCAGTGCAGTGCAGCACAACGAGGTCCCAATCTTGCCAAATAGCACTCACAACAACAGTAACAATGATCATGAGAACAACAAACAAGAGTTCCATATATCAAATGCCTTTTTACCATTAGTTCCTTGACTCAAAAAAATCACACTTCTTTTCGTTTTGGAAAAAACAAAACAGGTATCCTATGATCAATGTGTAAATTCAATTCAACTATGTTCCTTTGTGCCTAAAGTGTTGCTATTAATTTTGACAATGCACCTAACAACCAAGGACATCTAAGAATCAAGAGACTCCAGTGTGACAAAAACTGTGCTAAGCCCTTTACACTTCCCATATGATGCTTCTTTTAGTTCCCACAACTCTGTGAAGGAGATAATGCTGATCTTTTCACTTTACTGGTGGGAAAACTGAAGCTGAAGATGACATGGCTATAAGTGGCAGAGCTGAGATTCCAAACCTGGTTTAACTAACCCCACCAGCCCAGCTTTAACCACTTTTAGCCCTTGACTATAGCGGGATAGAGAACCTCAAGCAAAAATGTGACTTAATACTACACTGTTTTAATGGTTCTCATTCTTTTCTCTTTTCACCAATCATCCTTTTATTAACTATTTCACAGAGTTAGTCATAAAAAAAGGTGAATTTGTGGGATGATTTATGCTTATTTGAATTTCCAGTGGGTATATCTTCTGTCATTGTGTATTAATACATTGATATTCAGACTTTTTTAAGATAGGGTCTTACTCTGTTCCCTGGGCCAGAGTGCAGTGGCAACATCATAGTTCCCTGCAACTTCAAACTCCTGGTTTCAAGCAATCCTCCCACCTCAGCCTGTCAAAGTGCTAGGATTACAGACATGAGCCATCACACCCAGCCTGACATTCAGATCTTATACATCAATCTCCATGAGTTTGATTAATGTGACTCTCTCTGAGACAAGGAGCCATGTCCATAGACAATGAACTCAGCTAAGTGCCTCTTGGAATCTCTCCTCCCTCCATGTATAGTGTTGGGCATCTCTTTTGAGTTCTGCATTTCTAACTGAACTATGCCTGGGACTTAGCCTGGCCAAGGGGAGAACACAACCAGGAATACAGATGGACACATGAATCAAGCTAATTCGTGAGCATGCTGGGAAATGTCAGCACAGATCTAATCGTCTAGCCCTTAGAAAAAGAGACATTTCTAAATAAAGGGAAAATCCAAGGGGCAGTTCCCAGTGCTGTGAACATCTTTAATAGGCAGGGATCAAGAAATCAGTGTCCAAAGTTTAGAACTTCAGACTCTAGTTCTGTATAGTTGCAGCCTGGGTTTATGTTGCAGCAGAGAGGGCAAAGTCTTAGAGGGCAAAGTCTTTGAGAACAATGACAAGCTGCTGGGAGCTAACCCTGTCATTTGTCTTCCTGTGACGTTCCTGTCCCTTTGTTAAGGCTCTATGTGGCCAAAGCTAGCTGAGGGTCAGCAGCAGCTTCCAACAACCAACAAACCACATGCTAAAAGGACAATGCACATTGATGATGTGCCACAGGGGTCATGGCTCAATAACATTACTGTGGCAATCACACATTGCAGAAAGGCGTTACACCTACAGGGAAGGGCACTTTATCAAGAGTTCTGAGAAGCAGCATGACTCAGCAGGGCTCATGAGTCAGGCTTACTGGAGTTCAACTCACAGCTATACTACTAACTCTTTGGGTGACCTTGGACATGTTCTTCACCTACCTGTCTTAATTCTATCATTTCTAAAAGAAGATTAAATAAAATCTACCTGTTAGAGTTAATTTAATTGCTAGATGACTGAAAATGCAAAAGCACCTTGGTTAGATATATGTAAACTAAAAATGCTACTTCCTTTTGAATTCTCTATTCAACCCACTCTCATTTCTTACATGAGAATACCAATGCCCAGAAGGGAGAATGGCTTTTTCGAAGTCACACAGACTTTTTTTTTTTTTTTTTTGTGATAACCGGTGATGTACCAGAAAGCACATTGAACTTGGAATCAAGAGAACTAGGTTTAAATCCCAACTTTACTCCTTAATATGACATTAGGAAAGTTATTTAACTTCTCTTAGCCTCAGTTTCCTCATAGATATAAGTAGGGAAGTGATGCTGCTCCTCCTGGATCTCTGGCATGCTTTTATTTTATGTAACATTAAGAAAGAAAAACGTCCAAGCTAAGGAGTTTAATAGAAGACCGCCCATATGAATCTGGGATACCAAAGGGCTGTGCTCTCAGTGTAAGGGGAATAATGAGAGACATCCAGGAAATGCGCATGTCTAAGTGTTGGGAGCTGGGGCTCTCTCAAGAATTTGAAGCACAAGTATTCAGGCCAGCTAACTTTCTGGATTTATAATGCAATGTCAGCACGCACCCCTTCCACAAAAATCAAAGAACCTTCACGCAGAAAATTTAAAGTGGTCTCAGATTGATAGTCCTCCATGTGACCAGTGGAAGTAAACTTTTCTAAAATAGCTTTAATAGCAGCCCTCAGAGATTTAGGACATTGTAAGATCCATTCCAAATTCAACAATGTTGTATAAAAAGATATGCATTTTAGAGTTGATGAAATATGGTAGATATGGTTGTAACTCTCTCATATTATTTTAAGGAATAATGTTTACATATATATGTGTATGCATATATATGTGTATGTAATATATGTGTATATATATATATCTATATCTTTATAGCTGTATAGATAGATAGATATCACATATGATACAGTGACAGGCAATGGACATTCACTTTGGTAACCAGCTCTGCCTTTTCTAACTGGTGGCCTTGGGGTGGGTTGCTTCAAAGGAGGATGAGATTTGTGTTTCCTAAGGTCCCCTCTAATTTTGCTTTAATGATTATTCTTAGGATAGTCCATGTGTCTTTATTTATTCACAATTATTAAATTGTGAATTCACTTCTGTCAGGTTTCAAGTGCAAATGAGGAATCCTTGATTGTTCTTGAAATGTCCCACAATGGTTTAGTGCCTCATTTTCTGAAGAGTTAGGAGAAGTCAAAGTTTCCACAAAATTCCTTTTGATCAGCTACAATTTCTGTTCTAATCATCTGATATTGTTCATATCTTCTTTAGCATTGAAACATATCACTATGCCAACACTCTCCTGCTTTGAAATTTAGTCCTGGACAAAGAAGGCAAAGGTATCCCAGAAGAAGCCATTTTTTCATGCCCAACTTCTAATAATAAGGATGGTAATCAGTTTGCAACCTTTTGTTTTCATGCCTCAGTAAAAGATTTCATGAGGGATTAATTCATTAATGACCACAAAAGGGGCATATCTACTTTTCTTATCCATAATTAATTAGGAAAAGATAAAAGGTTTTTTTTTTTTTTTCGGGGGAGAGCAGAAAGTTGAGGAAGAGCAAGGCGTCAGTCAGTTTGCAGAAGAAAGAGGCGCCCTCCTGTCCTTTCAACACACCAGTGCTTCCTTACAATGCTATCTGCTTTCCAATTCCCCTGCCCAGGTGGGCTGGCAGGACTTAGAGCAGCATGTGAGAGCAAGATTAGAGTTTCCCAAGGAAGTGACATTCAAAGGAGCTAATCTCAAAATCTTCCAACCAATCACACATGACAAAATATGGAAGCATTCTTCTGAAAGCAAGGGCCTTGGGCAAGAAGGAGACGATTAAAAAATATATAATGATAGAGAAATGCATATTCATCCAGCAGCAATTTACTGAGTACAATCCAAAGCTATACGTACATTGTGCTAGGCTCAGATGAGAGGGATAAAGTCTCCTGCCTTTCGTTGGGTATCTATTCTGTCAGGATTCTGTAACAACATGCACTAAAAAATGAGGATGGCTTTTCTTCTTCTTCAACTGCATTAGTATCCCTCCCTTCCTTCTTTCCTTCATTTATTAGTTCAATAAATATTTGAAAATACACTGTGTGTAAGGCATTGTGTTCAGCATGGCCTTTAAGGAAACCTATGATCTAGCAGATCTATGCCTTCTTTTTCCAGGATGTGCTGTAAGGTCTTGTTCAAAGTAGGTGCTCAACATACTTCTGTCAATAATGCTGATAACAGAGATGATGTTTTAGCCATTAGAGATTTTTCAGTGTGTTGCACATTTAAAAATATCATTTGACATAAATCCCAGTTAGTTATTAATTACCTATTTTAATATAATAGCACTAATTTCAGCAGGCTAGTCTAAGAAATTGTCAAGTGATTTGTTAGTGTATAATTGTACTTTTCCTAAATAAGTTGATTACTAAATTTTCTCAAGAAAGAAAAAATAAAAGCTTTCAAATAATTCTAGATATAAGATTGGCAAGAAAATTAGATATTAATTTATGTGCTGCTTGTTAGAAATATGATTTTCACAATATTCAGCTTCATTTCATATTCCATCTGAAAGTTCCTTTATGAAAGAGCTTGAAGACTGAGTTTATGGAAAGAACACAAGAGTTAATATTTGAAAACATAAATTCAAGGCTGTGATCTCAGTTGTTATCTTTGTATTAAATATTCTGAATGGCTACTTCATCATATATACACTAGAGTTAAATCCCTGCCTGGTCAGGGTTGTAGGAACCCTGACCTTACAGGAGAACCAAGAGGAGTTAATATGTATGGAATGCATTAAGACCTATATTACAATGAGGAATTTTATTATTGGGCTTCTGTAGCAACAAACACTAGAAAAGGGAGGAAAGTTTTTGTTCTATCTCACATCCCCTACTGATTTAAAATCAAATTGAAAATGAACCACAGCTGGCCAGAGTATGAGGTCACTGTCTGAAATTCTACTATTACAGGTCTTGAAGGTGTTTTCATCTTTGAGATCCTTTCTATTAAATTTTGAATACTCTTGGTTGTTTATACCATGTGATGTAAAGAGCAGGGATTTGATTCACTTTCAGTTGAACCCCAGCTTCCCTATTTACCGTCTATGGGGCCAGGGAAATACTGGTCAGCTTTTATGAGCACAGAATCCTCAACAGGGAAAATTAATACCTGGAATGGTGCTTGGAATATAGAAGACACAGAAAAAACATTATCTCAGAACCTTTCATCATGTTGAGGCAAGAAAAATATAAAATGTTCTTTTTTTCTAATTTTTTCAAGGAGGAGCAGACTTGCCAGGGACAATGAGCATTAAGAAAGATATAACAGAGTAGAAGGAGGTAGACAGAGGTACATGTGACTCTGTTACCTGGGTTTGGCTTCTTAATCTCTTAAACAGGTAAGCACACATAATTAAAATGCCTGCATGCTCACTGCATTTGGAGCATGTTGCTATAAACATTTCTGGTAGCTTCCTCAATATCCATTTTCATCTTCTTCCCTGCTAACAAACCCCTAATTAAGTTCAGGGTGGCCATATGCCCAGCTTGAACAACAAAATTCCCCAGCCACCTTTTTAGTTTGTGACACAATTCTTAATGAAATTCTAAATGAAAGTCACTCCTTGGAGCTTTGGAGGAAACTTTTCAAATGCAGACACACTGAGCTGGCATTCACCCTTTGTTCTTTTATCATCTCTTTCTTCTTGTCTGGAATATGGAGGCAATGATGGAAACTAAGAGCCATACTGCAACTCTAGTGAATCATGGAGCCAACATATCAGCCCTGGAATACTCTGTGTTACAGAAAAAAATTAAAACCACTCCTTGGTAAACCATTGTAGTTGAACTTCAGTTACAAAAAACTGAATTTTCATTGTAAGTGATTCAAGACCTTTGTGAAATAATAAAGTTCTTCTGCAGCATCTGACATACAGTGTCATACCTCAATAAATGTTACTTCCTTCTTTTTTTCTTGTCAAGATAGAGAACACACACAAGGATATAAGGATTAGGGACAGAAGCTCTACTCAGGAGTAAGGGTCCCCCTGCAACTATGTTGATTATGAATACAGCAGTAGCCAGTTAGGGTGCAAAACCAGGAGATAAGAAATGGAAGTGTCAATGTCAGGGGAGAGGCAGAGGAACATATTGTGTCCTCCATTTTAAAAATGAGGACACTGAGGCTCATCAAGGACAAGTAACTTACCAGGCTGAGATGGTAACTTACTAGCCTGAAAATAGTAATTATCTAAGGTTTAACCCTAGGGCTGTCTGATTTGGATGACTATCTGCCCTTTCCATTCAGCAGGGGTACGAGAATGTTCCAGAAGAGACATATTATATATTTTGTTTCTCATCATACACTTTAGGTTTCTTTGGGTGTTTATCTTTCCATGAAATATAGGGGAAAAAAAGGATGGAGAATCTTCGTCTTCTTCATACTGTGTGTCTTCGGGGAGTTTCCGGGCACATAGAAAAACCAGGCTCATGGTTGTTAAAGACTGAAGAGTTTGAAGCAGATAGTCTTTGCCAGGCGATGGGTCATCACAGTTGTTCAGGTGCCCAAGGACCTGAGATGACAGTGTGAAAGCAAACTCTTAGGGAGTGGCCTGGGCTCTCAATATGGACCACTCAGACCATGGGGACTCAAAGGCATAGCTCTCCCTTTTTTACCAGCTGTTGATCATCCTTGGGTAAGTTGCCTCTCTGTGTCTCATTTTGCTCAAATACAAAATGGAAATAATACATAATTCATCAAGCTGATGTAAAGAGAAAATGAATTAATGCCATTAAAATGCTCAGTCTAGTGCACATAGTAGATACTCAATGAAACTTACAATGACAAGCCTTTAGTTTTCCAGTCTACTGTAAGAACTCGACCGCAAGAAGTAGAAACAGGTTTTCAATCATAAAAATATAAATATGCAGGAGAAAAAAACTGTGTCCACATGTTTATGGAAAAAGAAAGCTGCTGAAAACTAAGCATCTCAGCTGTTTGCAAGTTTTCTCATTAACATTTGTTTGCTCTTTTTGATTCTTTTTGTTTTAGGCTATCAGACAATTGGTAGCAGGTGCCAAAGTGTAAGGAAAAATATGGGAGAAAAATGTAACTGGGATTATAAATATCTATTCATTAACTCTTTTTCTCCCTGCACATTATGTTGGGGTGTGAGAAGAACATAACTCAGGAAACCAACCATCTTATGCAGAAGAGTCCTGTGAGGGGCTTCTAGAAGGTTGGGCTGAAGCTGCAAAGCTGAGGCAGATGCAGAGCTTCCAATGGAACCTGGAGCATCAGGTTATCTGTTAACAAACTGAGCTAGGCATAGGGTGACCAATCCTGTTTCGCCTGGGACCTTCTTGCTTTTAGCACTTGAAATGCCACCTCCTAGGAAAACCTTCAGTATGGGAAAACCAGGGGGTTTGTTTACCCTCGTAGGAATTATATTCAGCAGAGGGTAAAATACCATACCTGAGTAGATACACAGATTTGTAGTAGACATTCAACCCTCGCACCTCAACCCTACACCTTGGGCCTTTGTGGACTGCTAAAGGGACTAGCCCCACTCACTCAGCAGTCGAACATACCTGGTCAGACAGACAGAAATGACAAAAGAGCAGTGGCTGCTTCTCTTCTGCTTACTCTGACTTATTCTTCATTGTGTGTTTGTCTATCTGCAGGATGCATTTATGGCTGCATTTTTCTCTCTACAAGCTAAAGGGCTGGCCTGCACTAGTGGCAGTGGTCGCAGCAGGGCAACACAACCCCAGACCAAGACTTAACTGGAGTGAATGAGTGCTGCAGTGGCGAGGGCAGGACCATTCATACTGTACACCCTGCACGTTGGGACAACAGTAGGTCCAGTACATTGCAGGTCACTGTCCACATGGATCCAGTAAACGAAAGAGATACATTTCTCATTCATTCTTTAGTATATATATTTATTATTATTTTTATTATTATTTTTAAATAACTACTTTTTTGAGCACTCGGTGTACATGCATTTATATGTGTTCTCATCGAATCAACTCTCTAAGGTAGTGTAAACATGAGAAGCCTGAGGCTTAGAGACAAGTTTATGGAAGGAGAAAGTAGTTTTCAGTTTGAGCTGTGCTCATAACCAAGTGACTCACCCTAGGACATGCCCTTTAGCCACAGCTAAATATTCATTTGTAAAATAGGTCCTCCTCTCTTCACAGGGTAATTTTCAGGATTAGATCAGAAAACAAACATGAAATTACTTTGTAAAATGCTACTCAGATATAATCATGTCTCCCCCTACACACATACACACTAACATATTTAGCAACCTGGGGCGATTGACTTAACCTTTCTGACAGCACCTAACCAATAAACAATTCATCGGGTGGGAACCATGGCTTCAGACTTTGTGAGAGTCCCGCCACCCCTCCTTCGAGCCACACCAAAGAAACACATAAGATCGATACAGAGAACTCTGCCATGCGGATGCAGCTTCCTCATACGGCCCTTCTAGTTAGAACTCTCATGCTCCATCCCTGCTCTGTGCCCCAGTTTCACATCTATACATCTACATTTTTGACTGTTTGCCTATCTACACAACTAAATATGTGTGCCTAGAATACTGATTAAATTCCAAGTATTTGTGAATGTTAAATGGAATGTTTTATCTAACAAAGAGAAATAAAGCTATAACAGGTATCTTTATATTTTGTAGGATTTTTTTCTTAATCTTTTCAATGTCCTGTGGTCATTTTGTATTGATTTCTTTTTTCAAAGGATAAATAAATGGCTTGTTTTAACGTCTACTTCAAAAGAAAAATAATCTACAAAGTCCTAAATTATTTAAATTAAATACAAAAGTGTTAGTTTTTAAAATATACTATTTTTCACAAAGGCTTTCTGAAGTTCGCAGCATCAATTTGGCATTAGAAGTGGTATTTGACAATGGCAAAACAAATCCAAGTATCGAAGGTTTGATAATGTTATAAACCAAGAGGTCTCAGGGATTTTGAGTTAGACACATACATTCTTTTATTTTTTTTAATGCCTGAGATAAACATTAAAAATAACAAGTTTATCATATCCCAAAAGCTTCCTGTTTCTAATGTATTCATCATTAACAGAAACAAGTGAGAGCCAAACTACTTAAGACACAATCATTGAATGGACGAATGGTTTTTCCTTCTCAGGTATTTACCAAATTTAGGAGGACTTAGAAAAGAACAGAATCTACATGCTTCAGCCACTGGTTTCCCCTGCACATGGACTGGATCGTTCCCTCGAACTAATACCATCTCCCACCCTTACCCACCCCCAGTTCTCATTTTGAGTCTTGTA
Organism: Lepilemur ruficaudatus; assembly: GCA_963574885.1. Classification (NCBI taxonomy): domain Eukaryota; kingdom Metazoa; phylum Chordata; class Mammalia; order Primates; family Lepilemuridae; genus Lepilemur; species Lepilemur ruficaudatus. The sequence continues at coordinate 21,095 of CAUYRT010045496.1, forward strand.
TCAGGGGATGATAGACTGCCATGGTTGAAAGGGATCTTAAAAGTTATCTACTTCAATTTCTCGTTCAGAGTTTTGTTTCTTTCTGTAGCCTATGGGTCACGTAGTTATCTGACTAGTAATTAAAGATTTTCCATAATGAGAGATGCAGTACCTTCAGGGCAGCCTAGATCTTGGTCACTCAGCATTCTTTATCATACTGAATTGACATTTGCTCTTTTCCAGATGGCTTCCTTCCTCCCTTCCTTCCTTCTTTCTTTTTTTTCTCTGTATATTCCTCTCCCTTATTTCCTTCCTTCAGTCTTTACAAATGTAACTACTAAACACCAACTATGTGCCAAGTACTCTGTGCTAAAATCTGGGAAGACAAAGCTAGGGTTAGAGTTAAGGTTAGTTTTTCTGCCATCAAATGTCTTCCCCTCTGTGGAAACAGACTAGAAAGCAGAAGTACAATATTGTGGTCTGTATGGGTTTACATGGAGGAGAAACAAGGTACTATGGGAACATGAAAATAGGGCATCCAACCCATTCTTTCATGAGGAAATGTCTCCACAATAGAATCCTAATTAATAAATAGGGGCTGACAAAACAATGACATGGGGAAATGCAGTAAACATTTCTTGTTTGTGGGTTGCTAGAACCCATTTCTGCTTATAAAATAACACATTTTCCTCTAGAAAGTGATCTTTTCACTTTTGTGATTGGTCTTTGTGGGACAGTAAGTCAAGGTGTCCTGACCCCACCAAGTGGTGGTGTAGAACGTGACATAAGCTAAGCCAACCACAGGCCTTCACTAGGGATTTTGAAACAGGCTGATGTCTTAGTCCATTAGGGCTGTCATAACAAAGTACCTTAGATTGGATAATTTATAAACAACAGAAATTTATTGCTCACATTTCTAGAGGCTGGGAAGTCCAAGATCAAGCCACCAGCAAATTTGTTGTCTGGTGAGGGCCCATTCCTCATAGATGGCACCTTCTATCTGTCCTCACCTGGTGGAAGGAGAAAAGCTCCCTCAGGCCCTTTTATAAGGGCACTAATCCCTCAAGATCTAATTACCTCCTAAAGGCCCCACCTCTTAATACTATTACACTGATGATAGGTTTTAACATATGAATTTGAGGCAGTGGGGCACAGTCAGACTATAGCAGCTGAGTAAAAGTGATGAAAACAATCACTTGGAGTAGATTTGTTATGTGACACCTGGACAAGATCGTCAGGGAGTTCCTGGTACCCAAACTCACAGTAATGCTCCAGTTCCTCTCTGTGCTGTGAGCTACTTGATAACTTCCCAACAAAATCCATTTTTTTTTAAACATAGCAAGAGGTTGTATTTGTTTTTTATTAATTAGCTAATTCTAACCGAAGCAGGAAGCCTGTCCTACCCAGAAGGTATTGTACCTGCAAAACCTGGAGGCAAGAAAGAACCAGACCATGTATCTGTAAGATGAGGTTTGAGGAAAAAGGTGAGAATATAGGGATGAGATTCACTGAGAAACAAAGACAGAGAGACTAGAAAAGAAATCCTGATTAAATATCTTGTGTAAGCCTCTCAAAAGCTGACAAGTCAAGACAACATAGAATTTTATTCCTGACACTGATCTCTATCTTTATTTTTATAGACGAGGACATTAATAACCAAGATCTTAAACCACTCTCTCAAGCAACGGCTGCTGATGCTGCAGCTGAGCCTAAGTTTGAGTGACAGAGATTAGACCCATGCTACCATGATTGCTCTCCTCCCCTTTTGATGGAAATAAAAATGAAGGCAAATAATTTTAGCCTTCCAAAATAGATATTACAAAAACAAACACAAAAGATGGAATAGTATCCAAACAAGCAATTTGGTAAAATTCAACATTATCTCTGATTCAACATAAAACATCTCTAGGAAAACTGAGTAGGGAACTTCCTTTATTTGCTAACAGCCACCTACTAATGACAAACAAAAACACCATACTCAAATATGAAAATATAGGACATTTCCTGTAAGGTTAGAGACAGGAGACTGCAGCTACTATTAATACTGTTTAGTGTGCATCAAATAGTGAACAATGCAGTAAGGAAAGCAAAAGAAACAAGAAACTTAAAGATTAGAAAGGAAGAATCCAAATTATAATTGAATACAGATAACAAGTATGATGTACATAGGATATCAAAGAGAATCAGCAGAAAAACTGTTGAAGCTAATTAGAAAATGTAAATAAAATTTCCAGCTGCACATTCAACATATGCAATCAAGAATGTCCCTCTGTACCAATAACCAACCATAAAATGAAAAATAAAATGAGACCATTTACATTAGCAAAAATACTCTAAAGTATTAAATACTCTAAGAATTAAACTAATAAACAATAGACAATCATTTTATGAAGATAAAAAGTATAAAGCTCTATTAGAAGACTTAAAAGAAGACCTAAATAAACTTTCCTACTATATTTATGGGTACAACTACTTAACCTTGTAAAGAGGTCACCCTCTCAATTTAATCCATTAATTCAATGCAATTTTATTCAAAATTTCAGTGAGATTATTAGGGAAACTTGGAAAATATCTTAGAAGTATAGCAAAAACTGCAATTATATTAAAAAAATAAGAACAAAGTTGGGGGCCTGGCCATCAGACCTTGGCCATCAAGCAGGGCAGGGCCATGATCTCTGAGAGTTTGGAAGCATAGTGAGCCCTGTGGTTGCCTCCCCACTCTGCCTGGAGAGCTTCCAGATCATCACTCTGAGAAGGGGAACTGAGGAGGAGCTTAGCTGACTCCCTGAGTTGAGGAGCCAAAGCTGGGAATCTGGGCTGCCAAACAGCTATAGTTTGTAGCACACACTGCTGGAGAGGAGGGAACTGCTGAGAGAGAGCACCAGAGATGTCAGAGGGTCCCCCAGAATCTTTGGCAGAGCTCTAATGAGCATATGCCTACAAGGAAACTGCAGGAGACCTGGGAAAGAACCACCCAAAAGGATTAGACCATCATAGGGCTTAGTGGTGATGGTGGTGGATTAACCATGGATGGACCATCTTGGGGCTCACACAGGACTAAGAACGACCATCACACATCAGTGGGTCAACAATCGACTGCTTAGAAAAATGTGTTAAGACAATTGAAGTTGGAACATTTTTTTTTAAAAAAAGAAATATATATGGTGACGCATTTCAAATGGATTCAAAGGTAGCATGAAGTTCACAGATATGAAAATATTGGAATGTGTTTATGGCACTAGAGTTTGGAAGAAGTTCTTAAAACACAATTTAAGAAGAAAACATAAAGCTTAAAGAAAATTGTTATGGATTTAAGAGTAAAGGTTTCTATTGAGTAAAGAACATCAAAGACAGGTAAGAGACCGGAGAAAATATTTTAATGACCTAAACCTAATAGAAATAATATTCAGAATATACAGTTATCTCCTACAAATTGGGAAAAATAATGGTCAATAAGTATAACTTGAGATTTTAACAACAGTAATCATAAAAATGCATATTTTTATAATGGTAAACACAATAATACATATTTTATTTTGTAAGTTTAAATTTAAGTAGTTTATTTTAAAATATCATGAATTTACATAAAAATAATTATAGTGAACAGTCTTCCTCCCATCCAGTCCCGCAGCTACTCAGTTCCCATGCCTCCACTTCCTTAGATGGCAGCAGTTAATTTCTTATATATCTTTCCAGAAATCTTGTATGCATTACACAAGCAAATGCAAATATTGTTTACTCTAATTTTAATTTAACAGTACCTTGTGGAGATCTTTTTATTTCAGTACTTGTAAAGCTTTCTAATTTTGTGTTTAAAAATTTGTTCTAGTTGTTAGTTGTTGAGATGGCCAAATAACAACCAAATATTTTCTGGACAGGATTTGTTTTTCTTAATAAAGAAATGGCTAATTAAATTATAGTATAGTCGTGTAATAAAATGCTATGAATTGTTAAAAAGAAGAAGGGATCTTTCTGCACAGAAGCTCGCCCTTGCTTAGCAAGCAGCTTTGTTTTGTACAAGACTGGTGGTCTCCATCTTGGACACCACTCAATGCTTCACTGTTATGTACAAAATATAAGTAAGCTCCATGATGGTGGGAATATTTCTCTACTTTGTTCCTGAGATATCTCCAACAACTTGGACAATGCCTGGACAATGTTAGGTTCTCAATACATATTTTTAAATGAATATCCTGGCACTGAGAGTGAATTGTAATGTGCAAGCATATCTGGAGGATGAATTACTACAATTATAATGGCTGGGTCAAAAGATGTATAATATTGAAATATTGAAAGGTATTGCTCAGTTGCATACCACATAAATTGTACTAACTTAACTACTACCGACAATGCATGACTGTTCTTTTCTCATAGTTTTGCCAACAGTGTTTTCAAACTTCAGCAATTTTGTGAATTTGATAGAAATGTATGTGTATGTATAAAATATCTAACAAGTTACCACTCTATAATCACTAGATGTGTAAGAATTAAAAAAATTGTATAATATGAATGTGGGGGGAAAGCCTCTTATGTTCTACCATAGAAGTATAATCTGCTAGAAAAGGTCATAGGCATTTTAGAGAGCAAAATTTCATAACTTTTTGAAATCAAGTAGATATGTACCCTAAGACAGTTATTTGCCATGTCAGTAATCAGTTTGGGAACAGTAAGTGATTTGATCTGGGTCAATGATATCTGAGAGAAAATCTGCTAAATACTATCTAGAAAGAAATTGCCTTTAAGAAGAGACACACAGAAATGATATCTGTGCTTTTGCCAATGGCTGGTCTGTCTTGCAGTGATTCTTGGAACCAAGGTAGATAGTGTGAGATCATGAAGCGTGTTTTATTGGTTTGGCAAAGAAGAAAGATGGGAAGGTTTTTGAGGACACAACTGAGCCTTAGAACTACCCTATATCCAGACTAGTGTAATGGGAGACTATAAATATCTTTATTGGTTAAACTGCTGTGGTCGCAATTTTTTTCGTTCATGTGGCCAAAGACATTCAAACTAATAGAGAACTCCTTTAGTTTACATCCATTTTCTTGGTGTTTATATTGAAACCAAGAGAAGCAAGGGCATATTCCCAAGCTTGCACACCCGGCATAAACAAATTGGTTAGCTGAATATCTGGTAAAGTTTGCTAGCTGAGTAAGTGGAAAATAGATATTTCATCAGACATAAACTATCAACTTCTGAGCCAAGCCACAATGTGTTAATTGCTTCCATATGTTTGATCCCATAGAGAGGCCCGGGAGTCGTAGTCACATGCTCTACATTTGTGTCCCAAGTGTTCTCCCTACTGGTTGTATGATTTAGGATAAGTTATTGGCCCTCTTTGAGGTTCAGTTTACCTTTCTGTTTGGTGGAAGTAACAGGACTCCTCTGGGTGGCCCTAGAGTTATTGAGAGGCTTACCGTTTTACAGCTCAAATCATGTGGGGCCCATGATATACCAACTACAAAATGTGACACTCCATTGAGAGGCAGCTCAACTGTTATTTTTTTGCCCTTGAGAACTAAGGTAAATCATTTAAACTCTCTGAGCCCAAGTGTCCTCATAAAGACTGCAAAGACAGAGCAAAATAGATATTCTCTATGTTCGGGGGTCAGTTGATTTTTACAGTATCTGTATTTTCCCCCAATTTTCTATCCAGGATGTATATTATTTTTGCAATCATAAACTATAAGTGTTATTAAACATAATTAACAAAGCTTTTTTCCAGGGTAGGTGATTTGTACTCTCATTTCAGTGTCCTGGTGTGTTCAGGCTTGATAAGGAAATTGTTTCTCCAAAGGGCGCTTTCATTTATATGTTGCGAAGATCTATGTGAAAGGCAAGAGGTTACCAGTCAACGCAAGCCTGTTTATCCACACTCTGGTTTTAGTAGCCTAGCAGCGCAGAGCCAGGAACAATTGGAAAAATAAAATGTGACGCATTTCTGTGCTAGGGCATACTTTGTAGCTACTTAAACATATATAACAACTTATCTGTTTAACAGTGACTTCATATCTATTAACTTGTGTTATATTCATCATTATTTTTAAATGTAATTAAGGCAGCTATTGTTATTTTCGTTCTTATTGTTGATATTTTTCTTAGGCAACAAAGGTTCAAAAAAATGAACTGTCCAAAATCAAAAAGGGAAAGCATAATTTCAAACTCAGGTTTGTTTCTAAGTGAAGTAAACTGTTCACTAAAATAATGAGAACAATAACTAACAATTGTTGATCCACTACTATATGCCATCTACTTTCTATATATTACCTAACTTAAGCTGCGTAATAAGCCAATTGAACAGGTGCTGTTATCCCCAATTTGCATTTGATGAAAGAAACTAAACCTGAGAAAGTGAGGAGATTCACTCCAGATCAGACCATAAATGCATAAGTTAGAGCTGAATGCAGGTCTATCTGACCACGAAGCAGGTGCTTTTGTACATTTGTCTCCTCTCTACCCAGTTACCTGGCCATATAGCTATCTTAAGGTAAAAAGAGCAACTCATGTATTTGCCTTTTCCCTCTTCATTTCAGCACGGCCCTCTGCTTTTCTGAATCCCTTCTATAATAACTGTTGCATTATGTTATTTTCAATTTTGTTCCCAGACAGCTATCCAGTCCCCCAGACTATAATGTAATAAGACAAAAAACACTGAACATACTGGCTTAGCCTAGGTTGAAGTTCTTGTTCTGTTGCTTATTGTCTGTGTGCAAAAATCACTTGAAAAAGTCAATTTACTCTAAGCCACAGTTTCCTGGTATAAAATAGGCAGATCAGTACATCCTCCACCCACTCATGGGTTTATACTAAGGACAAAAGTAGGTAACAAATGTTTACCGTTATAAACTGTAATTTTTATTAGAATGTATATTTAATTCATTTACCTTAACAGTATTTTATTAACAACATATTTATTTACTAAAATAATAATGCTAAATATTTCTATTCAGGGCATTGAGTTTTGTTGATTTACATACATTATCTTCTGTACCACAATACTAGAAGGTAAATAAAATACTCCCCACATTGCATATAAAGAAACTGAGGCTTGAGTTGTTTAAATAATTTGCCCAAAGTGATACATTTGTCAACACAGTATCTTCCTCCTCTGTAATAACTTGATTTATATTAATCAGTGACATGGAGACTGACTCCATAGAGGGAGAAAAAAATATAGCAACAAATGGCATTCCATCTTGAATAATTTCAGAGAAATTGTGATTTAATTATAGTGCTGTGATACCATGGCAGCATACTGCTTGTCTCTGATATGGGAAGAAGATAAAATACCAAACAGTCTCCGAAGCTAAGACTGGACAACTTGACCAAGCTGAGGAATTAGTTATTTGCTAGGGGCATCAACAAAGGATTTTCATTAGTGCTGCTCATCATTTTGTATCCAGTGTTCATTTACTATCTCAGATGCAAGCCACAAATGTTTACACTGTATATTCATTAATTCATCTGCATATGAAATCTGTCCTTTAGGAGGGACTTTTCTAGGACATATTAATTTTAATCATAACATTAATGTAATTTGGATTTTGTTTCTCTTCCTATGCCACTCATTCATTCGTTTACTGAGTAAATATTTATTGAGCATCAGTTATAGGTAAAATATTTGATTTAAAGACTATAAATATATGGACCACTATGGAATGTTTTATAGACAAGGATCATTGCCCCCCTCTTTTTTATTGCCTGGTATTCAGAATCAAAAATCATTTTATCTAAGACTCATGAAGAATTAATAGTACCAATAACCTTAGCCTCTGAACACAGATTCCCAAACCTTATCATATTAGCTGTGAAATTGTGGTTTGTGATCAGTGGTTTCTGAGTCACCTGTCCACCCAGTGACTACTGGGTGGAATCTGTTGGGCAATGTATTAAAATTATAAATTTTTGTTTTACATTCATTCCAAAAGATTTTAAATCAGTAAGTCTAGAACGGGACTCAAAAATATTTTATTTATTTTTTATTATAGTTAATCCTGATGCACACTAAGTTTAGGATCCATTGACTATATTAATATATATTACTTTTTGAGAAATAATAAAATTTAGGATTCTCCTCCATTAACATGTACGTACTTGTATAAAATAGAAACTACATACAGTTTCAGAGGACTCATGAAGTTTCTACAGCCCATTTATTCTTTGATGGTTGTAGAACAAGATTAAGAGCTCTTGATCTAGAAACATGCCCTCATTTTGTAGCGCTTAGAATACAGGATAGGCACAGGATGGACATCAACATCGTCTGAAGAACTAAGCGAAACTGGGGTCTGGGGAAGTCAAGACTCTTTCAAAGCAATGTAGCAATTGTAATATTGCGATTTATTCTTTCTAAGAGAAAATATCATTTTTTAAAATTCTCTCCTTGTGTGAAAACATTCATCAGATTGATCAAAAAAGAAAAAAATATTGGCTATATCTGGTTAAGATGAAGAAAATAAAATCCAAAAAAGATTTAGCAGGATTTAAAAAGAGCAGACTTAAGACTTACTGGGTATTGGGGAGGGGGCATGGTTTATGAATACTCTTGTCTTACTGTCCTTAGCTGGAGGATTTGAGATTTTAGTTAAGAGACAGGATGCAAACATTAATTAGGCATTGCTGGATGTTTTAGATAGTAGAATGAGGCTATAGGAATGGATATCAGTGACTTTGTATGGGTTATATTATCTCAGTTTTAGTTTCAGATGAGAGATACACAAAGCATACAAGACAGAGAGAATGCCCCTTACATAATGACATAAGACCTGAAATAGAAGAATTAATGATTTTGGCGACTAGACTGGTCAGCTCCTACTATGCCCTGACATCTTAAGCTTCAGAATAGTGAGTCAAAATGCACTTCCCTCCTAACACATACACAGGCCATACACAGAGAGGGAGAGAAGTGTTGGAAAAGGTGCATGTTTTGTTTATGATTGACAAGTTCAGAAAAATCATTTGAGTCAGTTCGTAAATAATCATACTGAGATGGTAGATTCCATTGATAGACACTTCTAAGGCATTGTTATTTAGGTTACATTTGATTTTAGTAGGTAGTTTTCAAACTCTTGTCCATGCAAAACCAAATGTTCAGAGGAAGCAAATGGAAGGAACCAGGGCTGGGGTCCAGAGTGGTGGGGGCAGAGAGGGCACCTGCACCTACAGAGCAGCTCCACCTTATTTTTGTCTAAAATATTGAGAATTTTCACAATATTTTGTTTGAAAAGATAAGCTCTGCTTTTTTGTAAGTACAGAAATCACTGCTTAAAAGAAATATTTAATTTTCTAAAACTTTCTTAATCAAGTAGTATTCAAAATGCCTTACGCAAATCTGATATAAACCTGTAATTCATGTATACTTTTTTGAAGAAGCCTAAATGTCCCATCTATGTAACCTGGATGGGGCACCACTGTCATCTGGAGACAAAGTTCACAGAGACATCATCTCACACGAGTGTTCCCTGAAATCCAACCCCCATATCATGGTGTATATAGTGTTGTACTCATCAATGTTCTTTCTGGTGGAAATTACTTCAGGGGACTGTCTAAGTGTCAAGAAAGTGACCAACACTTTTCAAGGCATAGCTTGTCTATAAACAGCATGTGGTAATGGAAATATTGGGTTGAAATCAGACAGACTCAGTTTCTAATCACAGCTCTACCACGAGCTAGCTCTTGTGAAAGTCTTGGGCAAGACCGTTTAACCTGTGAGCTTCATTTTTCTAATGCATAATTAGGATAATATTTTCCATGTTGTAAGGTAGATGTGTGAATTAAATGAACTAGTGCAGTTAATTGGAGGTGCAATAAATAATCTACAGTTCTCTTCAGAAAGTTGTGGAGAAGCAAGAGAGATGGATAAAAGACCTCTACTGTGGCAACTTTACTTTGAGAATTCTATCTGACCAGCTTGGATGACAGGAGAAGAGACAAACCTGATAGCTTTGGAAGGTATATGGACAATCACGTGGTCAGATAAGCAACTTCCACATTCCCTTCTAAGGTCTCAAGACAACATTCACCAGGTCTCTAGCCTTTGTAAATCCTGAGTCACATTTAATCAGTAAGTAGGGATGTTTCTTTCCCCAAAAAAGGATGAATTCAAACTTGATTAAATTAGGCAAATTAATCTTAAAAATCATATATTAATAAAAGCATAAAAGGAAAGGGTACAATTTTCTCCATTTTCGATATAATGGTCTTCACCTCAATTTTGACATAACGGTTCATTTCATGAGCAACATGGATTCCAAAAAGAACATAAAACAAGCTGAGTGTCAAAGGAGTCCCAGTTACATGTTATAAGCACCAGGGAGGCATGAACACAAGCTAATTGCCAAGAAGAGACTGTTGCAATTATCTTGCCATTTCATTTTCTTAAAAATATTTTGCAAAAAAATCTGGTGGAGGGCTAAAATTACCAGGGCTTTCCTAACTGAAATAATACTAGAGTAATGTATATGAATTTTAGTGATTTGAGAATTCCAAGGTGGCATTTACTCAAAAATAGCTTTTTGTTTTCTGCTTTGATCTTCTTGTAACAATTGTCTACCCCTTTCCATAATGGTCTTCTACACAGTTCTCTAGTGAAGAAAAATTATCTTTGCTTTTCACAGCAGTAAAACCATCATAAAACTGATTCTACAGTACTTTTAATGTCTTTATACTTTTTGAATCATCCTATGTACTTTAGGTGCCCTGGGGGCAGGGCTTACATATTTATTATTTACCATTGTATCTCTAGTTGGTGCCTTGGTGGGTTTGTGACAAAACCCATTGTGGTTTCTGTTTGCATTTCCTTGACGAGTGATGATGTTGAGCACCATTTCATTTGGATAGCCTGTTTGTGAAGTTTCTATTCAAACCTTTTGTCCATTTTTCTAATGAGTTGTCTGCATTTACTTATTGATTTGTGGAAACTCTTAATATGTTCTGAATATATCATATATTATATATAAATATTTTTGTATATAAACACATAAATTCTATATAATTTTTTACTCACTCATCTTTTAAATCATTAAGTGAAAAATTACTTATTACATATCTAATATGTATGTTCCAAGGACAATGCCAGTGACTGGAATTAGTAAGGATTATTTTATAAATTATTGATATATATTTACAGGAAGAGAATGTTAGTAAATTTGGGGATAATAAGTGGCAAACTGGGAAGAAGTACTGTAGCTTTGTGCTTCTGAATTACCTATAATCCATCCCCTAGACATCCTGAGTATCAATGCCATTTTATAATATGTCTTTTACTGGTGGAATATTCACCATTACAGAAACCAGGAAAAGAAAATTTTCACATTTCCTTGAATGTTAAGTAGTTCTAAAAATATAAGTTGTACATACATCTTATAAGTATGTATTGGAGAATGCACATTTTATGGGTAATTGATAAATAAAATTCTCTTTAAAAATAAAATTTATGATGAACAAGATGGTTTATTCATTAAGCAGATTTTAACAGTCAGATGGTCCTTTTATTAAAGATATTTCAAAGCTTTTTGTTGCATAAATTTTATTTAGTACTATTTTTTTGAGCTTAATTATTGATTTATCTTGTAAAGGTGCGATGAAGTTTAGCTTTTTAATTTGACAGATTAATTGTACGATGATTATGTGAGTACCACATTAATGACAATAATTGAATGACTGTTAAGTGATGAATCTGTTTCCTTCCAGATAAAAGAGGTATATCTAGTTGGCTAGTATTATCAGAGGTTAAAGTCTCTTTTACAGAATTTATTAATATAATAATCTTTCATTTAGTGAATCAATAAATGGTTCAGTCAGTCTATTGATAATATTCATTACCTCAATCTCTGGAAAGCCCTATACTATGCACTGAATGGGCACAAAAATACAGAAGCCAGGGTTCCTCCCCTCTGAGTCCATGTAGTCTAGCATTGGAGATAAGCCACATAACTGAAAACAAATGTATATGTCATAAGCAGCTTATAGAGAAGGGACTATGGCCATTTAAAGAAGGATTCAAACTCATGAAAAGACGGTGTTTTTGAGTGAAACTCTGGAGGACTGGGACAAGAACAGAGGCAGGATATAGACCACCTATACTGAAGTTGATCAGTATGGTAGCCTTAGCCACCTGAAAATATTTAAATTAAATTAATTAAAATAAGAGAAAATTAAAGATTCAGTTTCTTATTTGAACTAGATTCATTTCTTGTCTGTAGCCGTATGGCTCATGGCTGTCACACTGAGTGGCACAGAGAGAGGGAACTTCCTTTATTATAGAATAGTTACTTAAACTGGGCTGACCTAGACAAAAGGGTGTAGACAACACTCAGGGTAAAAGATTTTACAGAATATCTATATAAAAGAGTAAATGTTTTAGTTTATCTAAATTTAGGGAATTTGAAGGGAAATGACTAAATTTATAAAAGCTATATTTATCTTTTTTCAAAAATAAATTAGCGTTAGCTTAGTGTAACTTTTTTACTTTATAAACATTTTGATTATTTAAGCCTTTATTTTTTTTTTTGCACTTCCCATTTCTCCCCAATCCTCTAGCTCCAAGACACCATTAATTTACTTCCTACCTCCACAGATATACCTATTCTGGATACTTCATATAAATGGAATCACATAATATTTATTAACTTTTTGATTCTTTTGCAATAATACTTAGCCTAAAACACAAATACATTGTACATCTGTACAGAAATATCTTCTTTATTTATATCCTTAATCTATAAGCTTTTTCTAGTTCTAAGTTATTTTAGTTTTACACTAAACTTTTTGGTGAAAAACTAAGATACATGTATTAGGTCAGGGTCATCAGTATCACTGTCTTCCACCTCCACAACTTGTCCCGCTGGAAGGTCTCCAGGGGCAATAACACGCATGGAGCTGTCATCTCCTATGATAACAATGCCTTCTCTGGAAAACCTCCTGAAGGACTTTCTTAAGGCTGTTTTACAGTTAACTTTTTTTTTTAAATAAGTAATAATAAGTAACTGTAAGTATAGTAAATACATAAACTAGCAACATAGACATTTATTATTATTACCAAGTATTATGTGCTATACATAATTGTACATGCTATACTTTTATAAACGGGCAGAGCAGTGGGTTTGTTATCACCAGTATCACCACAAACACAAGAGGAATGCAGTGCACTCTGATGTTTTGACAGCTACAATGTCCCCAGGCGATAGGAATTTTGCAGCTCCATTGTCTCATGGGACCACTTTCATATGTGTGGTCTATCGTTGACCAAAATGTCATAACGCAATGCATAACTGTAATGTGATTGACGCTATTCTAAGTGTTTTATGAACCTCATTTAATATTTACTATCCATTTAATATTCCTAAAAACCCTATGAAAAAAAGATTAGTGTTTCCATCTTCTTTTAACAAATGAAAAAGCTGAGGTTTTACATTTTTAAATAATTTGTCTGAGCTCACCCAATAACGATGCAGCAGAACTAAGATTTGAACCCAGACAGTTTGAGTCAAGAAGTCACACTCTAGCATAGAATGTAACACATATAGATCTTCTTGGTTCCAAAGCTCATGCTCAGATTGAGAGAGGAGAAATCACAAAGTTCAGTGACTTGACCTGCTGTGGGATATGAGCAAAAGGGAAGAACTAAACTTCTAAATATCGCTGCCATGCATTTAGGAATGTGTAATAACTATAGTCTGAATTCATACTGGTCCCAAATAAACCCCGAGTTCACATTATCACTGCTCTGGCCATATTAATGTAATGAAAAATGTTCTGGTGACTTCCATGTGAATTAACCCTAAAATTAGAGGGCAGAGGGGAGCAAGAATGGAAACACTGACCGAAGAGAGTAAAAATGAAGGGACTTTGAGGAAGACTGTCCTTGTGACTGCACTGATGGGGATGGCAGTTTTCAGTAACACATGCAGACGATCGCAGCAAGCTCAGGGGTCTGTAGCTTCCCACAGTTACGCATAGAATCAACACTCTTCAACTTGCAGTCAAAGGAGACTTTCACTTGAGGAAGTTGATGGATTTTACAGTTTTACAGCCAAACTTTTTGCTTCTTAGTGAATGGGTGACATAATTAGGGGCAAAGGGCTCAAAATTCAAGACCCTCCACTCTGACTCCTGAGACTTCCCGAGGGTAGGAGTTGATATATGATGCATGCACACTAGGGCCTTTGCTCAGCTAAACCCCTGCTTTTCATAGGCCAGCCCTTTGCTATTTGTTAAAAGCTGATATATATCCAATCCTGATAGATATTTCTGTTCACCTTTTCTTCTCTTTTAAGCCACACATCATCAAACCCCATGCACTTAACACCCTAAAGATAGTTAATCCCCTTCTCATCAGCCTCACTGCCTTACCCTTAGTCCACTCCTTTGTCAATTCTTGCCTGGATTACTCCAAAGGCCTTTTAATCTGGTCTCCAAATTCCTTTCTTCCTGCTACTTTGCAATCCATTCTTTATGTTACTCCTGATTAGTCTTTGTAAAATGCAGATCTGATCATGTAAATCCTTTGATTAAAAACCCTTTATTAATCCCCATTGATCTTTGATCCTGTCCAAGCTTCTTAACATGGCTCACAAGGATGTCCTGATCTGATCCTTTTTCCATCGATTGACATGCTCTCCTCCCTGTGCATCCTCTGCGGTAACTCTGATCCAGTTGTTTTTTCCCCAAATATATCCTGTCATAAAATAGTGAGCAAAAGACAGAGACAGAAGCTTTTCAGAAAAAGATGATAGACTAATGGCCAATAAACATATGAAAAAATGCTCCAAGGCTTTAATCATCAGAGAAATGCAAAGCAAAACCACAAGAAGATTTCATCTAACTCCAGTGAGCTAACTTTCTCACCTCATACTTTGAAACTAGTAATATTAGTTAAAAGTTTTGTTTTGTGCATTTTTAGTTTTATTCATACATATTACTTTGCTATTCCTCTGTGTGACCACAGGAGGTACCTAACTCAGAGCCTTGAGAACCCAACCCAAGCCTCGACATCCTGAAAGATACTCTCAGCCAGGCCAAGGCAGGGGCTTCTGAAGCAAAATTTCACATATACCATAGCCCAGGACGTGAGATGGAGCTACTTGCATTTAAAACGCCTGTAGCTTAAGAGTTTACAGGTGTTGCTCATCCACTCATTCCTTCTTGCTAAACATCACAGATGCTAAGCACCTGCCCCTCTGACAGTGAGCACCTGGCAGCATATTTAACAGCTAGTCTCTGCTGGCCCTGCCTCCAACCCACCTCCCCTTACTCTCCTCTGAGGAAGGTACCATGAGCCACTATGAAAGTGACATCCGTACCAGTAATAGCAAATAGCAAGCTCTTCAGGGGCCACAACAGGGTCACACAGCACTAGAGAGTGGAACCAGCAGTGAGAACAGCCGGGAAGCCAATTATCTCTTCTACGGGCTCAATTTCTGCCTTCTTATACCATCAGAAGAAAAAGATCAGAAAGGTCAAATGTGGCCGAGTATAAGATATTTGGCAAGAAAAAAAGAAGAAAAAGAAAGAAAAAGACCTGGTCTATCAGACTGGGTCTAGTGGAGCTTTAACAAAAGGCATTGGAGGTGGAAGGGGAGTTCGTGAGCAGCTGCAACACTGAGTCAATACAGGGGACACTGTGCACCCAGACCCATGGACATAAGAGGGCTTTTACAGATGTCATTAGTGAGAAACTTCAGGCCAAAGGGAATACCCAAAGAGACATTTTTTGTTGTTATCTAATTTTGGATGCGTTGGAGATTACAGAGCCATTGTACAAGGTCTCACAGTCCAATTCCAGGAGTTGCACGTACAAGGTTGGAATTTTCTAGAGTCTATCGCCTCCTGACTATCTGACCTTTTGCTTAATGAGAGTGAAACATGGATGACCATTTTCTCCCTTTGGTCTCAGAATCGTCAGTTTTAACTTTCAAAAGATAGGAATGGTACTGGCCAGGCGCGGTGGCTCACGCCTGTAATCCTAGCACTCTGGGAGGCCGAGGCGGGTGGATACCTGAAGGTCAGGAGTTCAAGACCAGCCTGAGCAAGAGCGAGACCCCGTCTCTACTATAAATAGAAAGAAATTAATTGGCCAACTAAGAATATATAGAAAAAATTAGCCGGGCATGGTGGCTCATGTCTGTAGTCCCAGCTACTCGGGAGGCTGAGGCAGAAGGATTGCTTGAGCCCAGGAGTTTGAGGTTGCTGTGAGCTAGGCTGATGCCACAGCACTCTACAGCCCGGGCAAGAGAGTGAGACTCTGTCTCAAAAAAAAAAAAAAAAAAGGAATGGTACTGAATATGCTATAGTCCCCTCTTCCCACACAGAGAGAAATTCTCTCCACAAACAAAAATTACCTGCTCAAGGTGGAAGTGTAGAGGGGAGCAGGAAGCTTTGTTGTTCATACTGATGAACTAGATGCCACTTTATGTCACCACCCAGTTTAAAAAGAGTCAGTTATATTGACTAGTTGACTAATTTTTTCCTTCTGTTAAGCCCTTTGAGCACTTTGATAGATTTGGGTTTGTAAGTTTGGGAATAAGAACAGAGGAATGCAGACCTGCTGTGCATGGTAGGGGAGAAAAGAAGTTGGTACTCTGGGGCAAGGCACATAGGAAACGTAGGAATTATCAGGGAAGAGAACGCAGGGAAGAGCAATAAATAGTAAACTTTAGGTGCAGAAATGTGACTCTTCTCCATGACTCCTACAAACTTTGGAGGCTCTGTTAAGATCACAAGGTGTTTGGCATGGGTAGATTCCTTGCAAAAATCAATACATGCTCGAAGCTCAGCATGGAATAATTTTTTTTACATTAAAAAGCTAAATATTAGTTTTCATTTCAAAGTAACATTTTTAAAATTTCAGAATATTATGGTATACAAACGTTTTGATTACATTTCATTTGATTTGTGCAGTTTGAGTCAAAGTGTGCCCATCACCAAGATAGAGTGCTTGGTTTACTATTATATGTGCACATGGGTGTTGATCAATTAATTCCATTTTAATAGTGAGTACATGTGGTATTTGTTTTCCCATTCTTGACATACTTCACTTAGAAGAATGGTCTCCAGTTCCATTCAGGTTGTTACAACAGGTATTAGTTCACCATTTTTTATGGCTGAGTAGTATTCCGCAGTATATATACCATATTTTATTAATCCACTCATGTATTGATGGGCACTTGGGCTGATTCCACATCTTTGCAATTGTGAATAGTGCTGTGATAAACTTTCAAGTGCATGTGTCTTTTTGATAAAATGATATTTTTCCCTTTGGTTGAATACCCAATGGAGGATCGCTGGATCAAATGGTAGGTCTACTTTTAGTTCTTTGAGGTATCTCCATACTCCTTTCCACAGAGATTGTACTAGTTTGCAGTTCCACCAACAGTGTATAAGTATTCCCTTCTTTCCACATCCATGCGAGCATCTGTTGTTTTAGGACTTTTTAATATCATTCTCACTGGAGTTAGATGATATCTTCTTGTGGTTTTGCTTTGCATTTCCCTGGTGATTAAAGACTTTGAGCATTTTACATATGTTTATTGGCCATCAGTCTATCATCTTCTTCTGAAAAGCTTCTGTTCCTGTCTTTTGCCCACTTTTTT
>CAUYRT010045497.1:0-33422 GCA_963574885.1 Lepilemur ruficaudatus
GTAGGTTTTTGAATGTAACAAGATAAGTCAACTTGAGTGGTAATATATTTTGGGAAATCAGCTCACTACAAATTGTGACTGTAAACATTGTACTGTAAATGTTTTGTAGTTTTCCCCCAATAAAATTTTTGGAAGAAAAAAGAAAAAATAATAATATCAAAAGATTGGAAGGAACCTAAACTCCATTATTAAGAGACTGGATAATAAAGTATAACCATTAATTAGAAAACAGAAAAAAAAAAAACTATACAACTTCTGGGGGCAAATACAGGAAAAATTATTTTTTTCCGTGGCACAGCCAAAGATTTCTCATGACAGAAAAAGCACAAGCCACAAAAGACAAAAATATATAAGTTGGACTTTGGCAAAATTAAAAACATATGCTCTCTAAAAGAAACTTTATGCTAAAATATGTGATATGTATAAATCTGTCAAAAATAAAAAAAAACCCTCTGTCTAGAAAGACAAACACTTCACAAAAGAAGACAAAATGGCCAATAAAGACATAAAACATGTTCCACATGTGTAACCATCAGGGAAATTCAAATTAAAACTACAATCATATCTCACTATAAACCATCAGAATGGCTAAAATTAAGAAGTCCAACAGGACCAAAAGTTGATAAGGATATGGAGGAACTAGAACGCCCCCATATTGCCAGTGGAAATATAAAATGGCACAACCATTTGAGAAACAATTAGCCCCGTTTTTTTTTTTCAAATTAAACATATACCATATGACCCAGCAATTTGCCTTCTAGTATTTAACCAAGGTAAACTAAAACATACACCCACATAAAGAATTGTATGTGAATGTTCATAGCAGCTTATTTCATAAAGCCAAAAGCTGGAAACAACCAAATGTTCATCAACAAGTGAGTGAATAAACAAAGGTAGTTTATGCATACAATGGAAAAGAAACAAATTACTGATACACATAACAATGAGGAAATTACTTTAAGGGGAAAAAAGATACAAAAGAGTGCCCAACTTTCTTTATATGAAATTCTAGAGGAGGCTAAATAAATCTACAGTGACAAGACAGATCAGTGATTGCCCAGGGCAGGGATTGGGGACTACAAAGAGGTACAAGAGAACATTTTGGGGTGACAGAGATATTTTATGTCAAGATTAAGGTGATGTATACATAAGTGCATACAGATGTCAAAACTCATTAAACTGTATACTTAAAATAGTTGCCTTTATTGTACAGTCATGCATTGGTTAATGACAGGGATACGTTATGAGAAATGCTTTGTTAGGCAATTTCACTGTTGTGTGAATATCACACAGTGTACTTAACAAACCCAGATGGTCTAGCTTACTGTGCACCTAGTCTGTATGGTATAGCCTAAGCTACAATCCCACAGCCTGTCACTGCACTGAATACTACAGGCAATTGTAACACAAAGGTAAGTATTTGTATGTCTAAACGTATCTAAACATAGAAAAGATACAGTAAAAATATGATATAATCTTATGGCAACACTTTTGAATATGCAGTCCATTATTGACTGAAACATCATTATGCAGCATGTGACATTATATAAAATAAGCCTCAGTAAAATCAATTTAAAATAAGATTCAAAAATCAATAAAGAGAAAACCAATAACTGAGATTGAGACCTTTCATGATATAAAATGAATTCTCATTAAGTGAGCAGATACTTTGTTTTCAATAATTGATGGTATAACCACCATGAGCAAGTATTGTGTTTAACTTGTGGTTATATGATTTGTCTGCTAAACATCTGATGCTAAATCCTACGTCACCCTTCAATTTAAACCTGGCCCTAACTCCCCCACCTTAGATTGCCCGGTACATGAGGCACAGATATCATTAAGATTATACACAAAGATGGTTTGAGAATGAATGCCTGCATGAAAATAAAGAAAATGACAATGCTATGTATGTATTGTTCAGACTATTATTATAAATAATTTTTGCATACTGATTGAAATATATTTCATTCCAAGGTTCTCATTCACAATCATTTCTGCATATTTTCACTATTCAGGTTTTAAGGCTTTAGTTAAAATAATTTAGCCTTTATATCTCACTCAAAGATAAAATTACAATTCTATCCAAGTTCTGCAAAACAGCATGAACAGGGCAATAGAATATATTTTATGCAATTCAGGTGGAGAGTACCTATTATAGAAGACACATAAATGAAAGCTTTTAAAGGTTAATGCTTTCCCTATCAGTGTGGCAATTCCAAACACTCTCTGTACCCCCAATATTAACCCAGCACATTTAAATTTGGCATTTAAAATTGCTCCCCATAGTGCCTTTAATAGCTGAAAAGAACTCTGAATAATGAAATAAATAAGGAATGCATGCTTGCATTCCTCATTTTGAGTTTGTGAGTATCACTCTTATGACTTACCAGGACTGTCCAACAGCATAAAAAGTGTTTAGTAATGACTATGGTAATGAAAAATTGTACAAATTATTAGGAGATTAAATATGGTAAACAAAGTATTTTTTAAAAAATATTAAAATAAGAGAAAACAATGTGAGTTAACTGAAAAGTCAACTTATACATATTTCCAGGAAAAAAGATAAGAAAACAAAAATTATTGAGAGAAATATTCGAAATTCATTTAGTCTGTATGTCTGGTTCATGCCTCTACTTTAATCTTGAAGCAGTTATGTAACATGTAATAATTATGGCAGTGCAGGAGAAAGGCCCTTATTCCCATTTCGTGTATCCAGTGCTTTCTCCAAGGAGACACTGAACTAAGTATACTCAAATTAAAACCATAGAGGAACATAATTTTGATACTTCACTAAACTTCTGGGCTTTTGTAACTAAGTCGTGAATCAGATATGAGAATTCAGATGTTTTAGACTTAATGAGTACCATATTAGGACTGAGTTCCAATGGAAATCTGTGTAAGATTCTCTTGGTTAGAGAACAGAATATGTGGCCTTGGTTACCACAGGTAACCAGGGTGAATGTTCTTTAAACATGAACATTCACCCACACCCTCATGACACACACCAGTTCACGGTATTAAAATTTCTTATACAACATTGGAGCAAATATACAACCTTAGAATGTATGAAGCCAGTCCACAGATGTCTATATTAAGAAATTGTGATTTTTAAAGAAGAGTCTAAACTCATTAATATTAGTAAACATTCTTTAGAAGTAAAAAGACTTCTTAGATAGCCAAAGTAGCAATGCACTGGGGGAGGAGAAGAAGGAGATTTTTGAGTCACTCAAGCACCACTCTTTGTTTCATGAACTGAGAATGAGCCATTTTTAAGGACCTTGAAAACCTCTGCAAACAATAAGACTTCAGCTAACAATCATAATTGATACTTCTATCACTAAGCAATGTATCTTTTTTTCCCTCATTTTACAAGACACCCAAATCACAGACACTCAACTGAATAGGTTTTATTATTTTTATGAAACAAGGAGCCTAGAGCTAGGATGCTCGGGACTGGTGAAGGTGACTAATACCTTTAATGACACAGACTCCTTCCAACTTTCTGTTCAGAGCTCCACGGTGCAGCATTCATATGCGTGGCTGTTATCTTGTGGTCACAAGTTAGGCTTTCTACATATTTTAGGCAGGAGGCAGTGGAAGAATAAAAGTTGTATACCAGTCTAATGGAGTCTTTTTTAAAGAGCTTTTTTTGAAGTCCCTCCCAGAAATGTTCACCTTCATTTCATTGGCCAGAATGATCACATGACCACCTCTAGCTGCAAGGGAAGCTAGGACGTGCAGTTGTGCAGCTGGCAACATATTGCCCCAGTGAAAGTCAGATTATATTACAAAGAGCGAAGGGGAGAATAGACACTGGGTAAACAAGCTGAAGTGTCTGTCATAAAGATCAGAAGTTTGAGTGAACAATATAAATGTTGCATCTGTCCAACATGATGAGATTTTTTTTAACTTTCTCTAAGAACAACAAAGTTTATTATACTTAAATTTTTTAATCCGAATTATTTTCTTCAAGAACTCATACTATGCTTCATTGTTTAGCTTTATTGGTCAAATGAGTGTGTTTGGAAACAGTTTGTACTGCTAGATCTGAAATAAAAAGGCTTTGTTTTGGCAACAGATGCACCTAGACAAATCCTATTTGTAATACAGATTATCACTTTTGCTGAATTAGCTCATAGTATATGATGTGGTTAGTGGATATTTTCTTAAAAATTAGTTTTGTATATATTATTCCAAATGGTTTGTGTTCATTTAAAAAAAAAAAGTGTAAGTGGCTCGGGTGCATTGATATGATGAGGTCTTTCCAGAAATCCTTGTAACTAAAATATAGCACTTATAATTAAACCCTTTAAAATGAATTGTACATGTGTGAGTATTTGCATTAAACATAATTAGCTAACCACAGCCCACAGCTTATGTCTGTATGGTGTGTGTAATCTGTTTATAGAACAGGGCAGATGACATAATGTAGATTTTGGCGAGTAATCACATTCTCCTTCCACAAATAACATCTGCAATGATAAAAACAACATACAGATGAATAGTTCCCAATAGGTAAAATCATTATAGCCCACATTTGCCAACACACTTTTAATCCCATTTTGTTGATCAAATATTTTGAGAGGGAGATATATGATTCTAGCACATGGCTCAATATTTCACTTTAACAGGAAAGTAACTTTCAGGCATCAAGAATGTGGGGCCAGGAAACCCTGCCGCCGGGAAGGATGAGGGATGTTTGAGAAAGCTGAGCTGGGGCTGAACCACCTGCGACAAGTTAGCCTTGCTGAAAACGCCGACACCATTATCTGACACTTAGCCTTAACCCCATGGCGCCCACTTACAAATCCTTGGAAATCAAATGCCAGTGATAGGTACTCTCCACTCCTTTCTCCCCTAAGAAAAGAGTGTTATCTAAAGATGTAGAATTTTCCTTTCTCTGCTTCCTACCACATGACAGTGTGGAAAACCCATCAGGTCCCCAGCATGGAGGGAAGCGTCTCTTCCCTAGTTTTATTCAAATTCATAATATGTTGCCATTAATCGCTGATTTTTTTCTTCTAGGATCCCAACTATTGTTAACTGGATTTCCAGTTATTTTCTTGCAAGTGAAGTTTCCCACTCCTGAAGAGCTTTTTAAAATATACACATATGTTTTCCTGACTGTAAAATTCTTCCTATTCCTTCTAAGTGATTGTGAACATTTAGAAAGGTCATGAAAAAGAAATTTTAAATTATCTAAAATTTAAGAGACAATTGTTAGCACTTTTTTTTTACATTTATCTCTCTCTTTTTTTTCTATGTATATATGTTTAAAAATTCAGGCCTGTACTACTCTATGGACAATTGAGAATTGAGGTATAGATAATACTATAACCTGTTTTCTAGTGTCATCAAGTATTTTTTGTAATATTCTTGGTGTCTTTAAGGTTTCTGTTTTGCCAGAATTATGCTAATCGGATTGCTATTGTTTCCATTGTTGATGTTATGATGAAGGCAACTTTATATAAAAATTGTATCTATAGTGACCTCATTGAGCAATGGTAGCGCATCTGACTCCAAAGATTGCATCTATGTTTTTGATTATTTACTTAAGCTTAATGTATCATTTGTCATGTTTTCAATGAATAGTAAAAGATGAACAAACTCTAAGTATATTTAAAAAAAATATTTACTAACTCACTTAACAAAAACTCTTACTATTACAGGGTAGCATGTAAAAAATCGGTTTAAATTCTGACTTCAGGCAATTTCTCCTTCCAAAAAGAATGTATGGTGATACATACTCTTAATTTTGGCCAATGAGTAGCATTCCACTTCTCTTCAATTGTCCCTGCAGGTTTCCATGTTCTCGCACTCCCGTCCCCTATCAAAAAGATCTTGAGATCTTACCATGAACCACAAGGTTTAGTTAGAAGAGCATGACTGTAAGCCATTTGCCTGTGCAACTTATTAGACTGTGTAAGTTTGTCCTTTTATTAAAAAGGGGATCATGTCAAACTGCCTTACAGAGTTGTTGAGAGTTTTAGTTACATCACCTGGTACATAGTGAGAACTCAAATCAGCTTAAATATTTTAATCTCAAAGATCCCGAAAGATGGCCTGAGAGACGCACAAAATCATTACTTTTTATTCAAGAAGCCATGAGATGACTAGGAAGCTTGAAATGATTAGGTTAGGAAATATAATACACAATTAATGTGTTTTCATTGCAAAATGTGTTTTCATAAGAGGACTAAAGAATCAGAGACTAGTGAAGATGCTAACAGCATATTCTGAAGCACTTCCTTAACAAATGAGTCCACTCTGGCCCAACGCGGTTAGGAGACTTGCCTGGATGACATGGTTACTTTGTGGTAAAGTCAAGATAAGAATTCATTTTCCTGCTGGGCGCAGTGGCTCACGCCTGTAATCCTAGCACTCTGGGAGGCTGAGGCGGGAGGATCGCTTGAGGTCAGGAGTTCAAGACAGCCTGAGCAAGAGCGAGACCCCCGTCTATACTAAAAATAGAAAGAAATTAGCTGGAAAACAAAAAAATATATAGAAAAAATTAGCTGGACATGGTGGTGCATGCCTGTAGTCCCAGCTACTTGAGAGGCTGAGGCAGGAGGATCACTTGAGCCCAGGAGTCTTAGGTTGCTGTGAGCTAGGCTGACGCCACGGCACTCTAGCCCTGGCAACAGAGCGAGACTCTGTCTCAAAAAAACAAAAACAAAAACAAAACAAAACAAACAAAAAACATTTTAATGTTACCAGGTGATCCAGGTGATAACATTTTGTGCCTTTATTTTCTCGAGGCTGCAGCAGATTTGGAGCAGGGGCCCAGAAAATATGCAGCCTTAACTCACAGGTGATTCTTTCTTGCGGATCACCCTTTGAGAAACACTATTTTAAGTGATATGACTACTCTACTTTGGCAGTTTTAATTTCCTGGAGCTGACAAAATAGATATAGATGAAGCAAAAGCATGCTGATGCCTTCAGTTTCCAAAACGATTTATTCAATGTACCTAATTCCAGAGTTACTGAGTGAATTTATGTTTTTTTTCTTTGGGTCAAATCAGGTCTGTTTCTTATCCTGCATGAGATAGTTTGTGAGAATTACGCTATTATCAATATGCATGAAAGGTGATAAACACAAATTGGTGGTACATCCAATTGGGAATAAATTTAAAGGCTTTCCTTTGTACTTGGTGAGTGTAACCAATCTAATATTTACCACCAAATTGTTGCTCAAGTATGTCCAGACTCTAACGTTGTTTTTTAAGACAAGTAATTCATATGGGACATTTAAAGAAATGTTTCTTTTTTCTGTAAGTAAGGCCTTAGAACAAGGCAAAGCAATTTTCTTAACATGCCATATGTTGTTTAATTGGCTTTTGCCTGATTTCCTGGCGGTGCTTATTCAATATCACAACTTTGGGAACAAGAGTTGCCTGATGAACAAATAATAGTTGAATTCCAATTAACATATACAGATTATAACAATATCTCCCTTCTATGTTCATTTAGATGTAAGTGAAACGTCTGGATTAAGTCTTCAATTTCATTTTATGCTGCTATATTAATAAGTAAAACCAGAACAAGCTTCCACAGAGCCCATCTCTTTAAGAAGGACCTTCCAAAGTTTAGTTTAATAATGATTAAAATAAAAAAATTAATAAAATTATAGAGCCTTCACTAATTCCCAACTTGTATCTCATTTGTTCAGATCCTAAAATTCTTATTATAAGACTAGTCATTATGAAATAAACTGCTATGGTATAAAGCATCTTTTATGTAGCACTCTTATTATTCCTGCAATTATATATTAATTAAGAAATATCTGTTGTGTCTTAGCTCACAATAGGATCTTTTGGATTTGGTACAGAAAACCTGACCATATGTGAATATCTATATATTGAAATAAATCTTTTTTAAAAGAGTGCTGATTATTTCTTATGCCAGCTTTCATGATATTTTTTAATGATACCAGTCATGAACCCTTTCAATACCCCTTTCCTTCAGGTTATCTTATAAAAATTATGAAGCAAAAATGCTGTTCCACTTTGAAATGAGACTCAGAGTCAATTGCAGAACAAGAAAGACCCCTAAATCTCAAGCCCACATTTACTAGGAGACAACCCATTGCTATTACTTCTTATAACTTCTTTTTTTTCTTGAGATAGAGTCTTACTCTGTCACCCCTGGGTAGAGTGTAGTGGCATCGTCTTAGCTCACTGCAACCTCAAACTCCTGGGCTCAAGTGATCTTCTTGCCTCAGCCTCCTGAGTAGCTAGGACCATAGGTGCGCACCGTGACACCTGGCTAATTTTTCTGTTTTTATAGAGACGGGGTCTTGTTCTTGCTCAGGCTGGTCTCAAACTCTTGAGCTCAAGCAATCCCACCTCAGCCTCCCAGAGTGCTGGGATTACAGGCATGAGCCACCGTGCCCAGCCCATATAACTTTATTTTTAAGATGAGGATACAGTTAGGATATCAAACAACAACCGACATATGTCCCACTTCATAATCTCCTTATTCATGGTTTCAGAGAATCATAGTATGTATTTATTTCAAAGTACTACCAAATAATCTCTCCCATTGCTGGAATGCCTACAACTGAGTGTTAAGACTTGCTGAGGGCCTATACCTGTTTGCCTCGTTTACTCTATCTTGTTGTAACTTAGATAGCACAGTGGTTAGGGGCTTGGAGTCAGAAGGACTTGGTTCAAATCCCAGCTCTATTGCTTTCTTGCTGTATAACCATGGACAAGTTAGTTAATTTCTCTAAACCTCAGTTTGCTTATATGTAAAATGGAGCAAGTATCAGAACAAAATAATGTAGTATTTGTGGAAATAAAATAACAATCATACAATATTCTAGACCTAGAGATCTGAAACAGAGGGAGCTTCAGTAATGGTTGCTTTACTATTATTTTTGTAACCCTAAGTGTGAATGTTATTTTTATTTCACAGATGAGGAAATCAAAGACAGGCAAGTCACCAACCTACCTACAGCCATGTAGCCAAAAAGTGGTAACCCAGGATATAGGACTCCAGGCAAACAGGATGCTTAATACTTAACTACTGTGCTAAGTTGTCACCAGAAAACTATATTCAGCTTCCTTCCTCAGTTTATTTCCATCCTATCCCTCCTTCAGAAAATTCAATGTTCTCTGAAACTTTAAGATAACGTGAAGCATAAACATGCCAAATGACTTTCTGTGTCTAAATGGGAGGTTGATGGGAATGGTTCTTGCCAATTCTCCAAGTAGCACAGGCCCGCGGTCATTGCCGGGCTCCAGTGCCCTCTACCTGGGTCTTTGAGGTTCTGCAAAGTGGATGTACTTAGAAGCGAAATACCCAGCTTACTCCACCTCCAGGTCTCTTCCAGTATCTATTCCTACTTAACATTGATGAAGATGGTACTTCCCAGAATACAGGCATCCAGCCCCAGCCTCCTCCAAGGTTCTTTCTACCTTGAACGTTTTCTAGGGTTGTGATCTCTGGCCTGACACAGCAGGAAGAGTTAAGGAAGTAAACAACAGCACTCTGGCCACTTCCAAAAGCAGCTCTTGGGCAAAAGCAAAACAATTGTCCGATTTTCTAGTGTCTGAAAGTCTGAGATGGAAGAAAAATAAGGAAAAGAAAAGTTTTCTGGACCCATGGCTGTGCACAAGCCCTTGAACAATGCCAGGAAACAGGTTGAGGGGGATTTCTGGGCAATAAGAACGTAGAGTGAAGTGTTTTCTTTGTCTCTAAGAACCAGCAGGCAACTAAGTGAACAATGACAGAGCAGAGTAATATAATAGATGATGCATGGCACTAAGAAGACACAAAAGAAAATAACTCCACTGCTTATGTAGTATTTACTTCAGCTGAGGCCAGGGTCGGGTAGGGTAGGGAACCAAAGCAAAACACAGATGGCTGACATGCCAACATTGCATTCCTGCAAGATGGAAGCAGCATCTGTAGACAGGGTTATGATCCAAAGAAGGAAGACAAAATGCACAAAATCCTTTGTGGAGAGCTAAAGAAGAATTACCTTGGGCAATTCATATAGAAGGGAAAGGGGAAAGGAAATTTTAACCGAAGCACATAAAAATGTGAGCACAGAGTTCACAGTAATGTGATTTGAGATCTCACCCTTGTTCTCTCACAACTGAGCTACGTATGGCAAGTTAAATTCCATCCCTGAACCTCATCCCTCAGCCATAAGTCAAGATGGACGGACAGGATAGATTCTGAAGTCCATTTCGGCTCTCGTGTCATCTGGTTCTGAGTCAGCCGGGGGAAATAATAACAATAGACAGCTTCTGTTAAATAGTCACTGTCAAAGAAAACAGGAGTGGTTACTTCTACAGCACAGGAGGTAAGGAAGCAGCCACTGAACAGTGACAGGGCTCCAAAGGAAGCTTAATTGGTGGGTATATTAGAGATGTTAGAAATTTAGAGATGATAGATGTTGAATATATGTAAATGTGAAGTGTCAGGCTAATATTATAGCAAAAATGAAGTTAATTTGTCCTAAATTAGAAAACAATAAGGAAAAATTCTTTTCCAGAAAGCAAAGGAATGGGTTTGCAAGTAAAATGAAACTAAAAGTGATAAAATGAACAGGAATGATGGTTCTCAGCAGTCACATGTTTGCAAGTCAGCTGTTTATAATAAGCTTAGACTTTAAATTGATTGCTTATTGAACTGGCATTTCTTTTGAAAATAGTTACATCAAATAGCGTAAAAATGGATCCAGATGTAGTTACTTCTTTGAGATTATTGGGAATGTATGAGCAAATGGAAGATAGATCATTTGATCATAAAAATAACTAAGAATTCATTTTATGTTTGGAAATATCAGAAACAATTTTAGTGTTAAAGGCATGGTATGTAAATTAAAAAGACAATTAGCCTATTTTTAATATTAGATGAATACATGGGCATTATCACTAATTATTAAAGATTCATATATTTATGTGATAACTCATTTTTGCTGAGTTAATTAATTATTTCTTCTAAAAGAAAGTGAAAAATGTGTGGCATTGTCATGAGTGGCTATATCCTTCATAAGGATGCTGCAGTAGGTCTTTATTTACAGAGGCAAAAAGCTTACGAGACTTTACCATAATTGAAGAGAGCATTTATTTAATTATAGATATTTTCCCTATAATTTTAGAGGAAATACTACACAATTACATAAACACCGCATTTAATACCTTTTTAATTTGCATAGTGTGTGGTTTAACCTATATTCTAAAACAAACCAGAGCCATAATTATGTAGACTTTTGAAGTTAATACCTAATATTTTCACCAAATACAATCGTCTATTATTTTATTTGTAAATATGGCAGTATGTCAACACTTTTCAGCCACTAATATATCTTGAATTCTTGAGAATAATTATTTGTATTTTCCTACCCTTTTGAAAATATCTACGTAATTTCACCTGAGTAAATATTTTGGAAGAACATAATTGGCAACATTTTTTAAGCAAATCCTCATTATTAAATTGTATTTGAAGTTCTATATGGAATACACCGCTTACTGTTTGGAATCTATAAAGTTCTATTTCAAGAATCTGTCTTTTCACTTTGAACTGTAATTGATATGCTCATGCTATTTACCAGTTACGTGCACTCTGAAGTGGTTTGTTGGTTCACTATACATTGTTAATATATTTTGTACAGTGTTTTCTATAATTCACACTTTCATAGCTGCTACATAAAATAATTGATTTACTTATTTGAATTTTCTATAATTTACAGTGGATCTTCAAAGAGCATGAGGATTTTTTTTATCCAAAATAAAAGAGTTTCTGAGGATTACAGTGCATTTCGTTTTTAAAAATTTTAATTCTCTTAACAAGTCTTCATTGATCATCTACTATGACCAAGGCATGGGGATGCACATCTGAACTGGTATGAGCTCTGCCTTCAGGGAACTCACAGACTATTAAGAGAGATAGCACACATGTGCCACCAGATAAGACAGAAACAAGATAAAAAGTCACATGGTTTGTAAAAGAAGAATAAAAAAGTTCAGCAAAGATGAAATGGCAGAAATGGTGAGAGCTAGATAAGAAACAAAGGGGCTGAGTCTCACACTTCCTCCCGCATTCTCGTCATCAGCAAACAGTCACTTGCTTCCTCCGTCACTGGGTAAGGCAAAAGGGAACTTCTGTTAGACGCCATCCCCACTTCTACGCATTTCCACGTCATCACCCCTTGGAGTGGATGGCCACTCCGCACCCCTGTCCAAGACTCCATTCTCTCTTTCTTTCTGGGGATATTTCCCCGGTAATTATCCCCTCTCTGTCCTGCATCATTAAGTTTTCTCTCTTTCTGGGTCATACTGATCAGCATACACACATTCTGTGTGTGTGTGTGTGTATATATATATAATCTTTTGACTTGATTTTCCTCTCCAACAGATGCTGTATTCCTTTTCTTCACTTTATAAAACTCCTTATAAGAATTGTCTCTACTTGGTATCTTCAAAAGAATTCTGAACATATTCCTGGACAGGTTTCCCCTTTCACCCGCTAAAAATTCTTTTGTGGAAACCGTTATGGACATGTTCTTTGATAGATATCTTCTTAGTTCTCATCTTCATCATCATTCAACTATTCACAGCATTTGGACACCATTGATGGCTCCTACCTGCCCCTTTCTTCGCTTGGCTTTCAGTCTACCACACACCTGGTTTTCCCTCTAAAATTCTGCTCTCTCCTTCTTAGTATCCTTTCCTCTTTCTCCTCATCATCTGACCTCTACATTGACTCTTAGAACTCACTTTATTACTTTATCCTTGGATCACTTTATATTGCTGTCCACACTCCCTCCTTTGATGTTCTTATTCAACCTTATGGCTTAAAACTCATCTTTCTGTTGATGACTCCAGTCTGCAGCCCTATCCCCTGATATCCTACAGGTCAGTTGATAGGGTTGCCAGTGTTAACAACTAAAAATATAGATGCCAGTAAGATGGGAGTTTCATCTGAAATTTCCTTTTGAAGAAGTGTTTTGAAAAAAGATAGCTTTTTTTTTGAAATGCTTGGATTTTTTTTGTCACATATCATATATAGACTTAGTTTTATCTTGCAAAGAATTATTCAAGTCATTTTGATTTGACATATCACACAGAAATGCTGCATTCCTATAGAAATCTTTTAATAACTCAACATTTCTGATTCTGTTCATCATAAAATTTAAGTATCTATTCTTGCAGAGATAAAATTTCGACCAACACCTGTCCCTGCAATAGACAACACACTTTAGAATGATACAGCAAATCCACACTGAATACTTATAGTTCAACTTTAGCATGTTATCAAGCTGACTATGCCATGTTGCATTTCCCAAATATAGTTGTATCTAAATGTATATTTGAGTTCAAGGCATTGAATTGACTCACTTAAAAGACTGAAATCACCAAATTAAATTTTGGGGCTTCATAATAGCAAAACAACTAATAAAACTGTATTTTATTCACTTTTCAATTAATTGAGCAATATATATTGGAAAATAAAAGAAGAATAACTATCACATTGACTAAACTTAAATAACTGTCTTTGATTTTTTAACTAAACTGAATACATGCCCTAATTTTTTTTCACCTTAAAGTAAAACCAATAGTTATTAAATGAAACTACCAAACAAGTGTACAGCGGTGCTCAACAGTTCTGTTTCCCATATAAAAATTTTTGACAACATCCAAGAGGAGATTAAGAAATCAAAATATTTCTCAACAAATCACCTAGCACTCTAGTAGGCCAAGGCTGGCGGATTATTTGAGCTCAGGAGTTCGAGACCAGCCCGAGTAAGAGCGAGACCCCATCTCTACTAAAAATAGAAAGAAATTACTTGGGCAGCTAAAAATATATAGAAAAATTTAGCTGGGCATGGTGGCTCATGCCTTAGTCCCAGCTACTCGGGAGGCTGAGGCAGAAGGATTGCCTTGAGCCCAGGAGTTTGAGGTTGTTGTGAGCTAGGCTGACGCCACAGCACTCTAGCCCAGGCAACAGAGTGAGACTCTGTCTCAAAAAAAAAAAAAAATCAGCAAAATTAATAAAACACCATTGACACATACAATACCGCCCATGGTTACTGCTCCAGACACTTGCTTACCATTCAGCACTGCTGTGTTTAGTAAGAAATGTTGGCTGCCCTGACAAGACTCTCTAAAGAAATCATAAGGCAAAGTCCTTGCAAAGATTCTGTGCAGTATTTCTTGAACGTTACCTATCGCAAAATGAACTCTCCACTTTAGACCAAAGTAAATTATCTACTCAGTTCAGGGTTTATGTTGATAGACATTGCTATAGGCATCTATACCCAGTTGTAATGAAATGTTTTATAAGTAATGAGATGAAAAAATGCATTTTAGCATGAGAATTTCTTTTAAGAAGTGTGGTTTTATTAAAATACATCCCCATATTCTTTGATACTTCTTCCTTCAAGCAGTGGAAGTCAATTCCCCTCTGCTTGAGATTGGACTATATATAGTGATTTACTTCTAACAAAAAGAATATGGCAGAGGTGATGGTGTGGAACTTGCAGAAATAGAACCTCAAAGGGCACTGTGGCTTCTTCCTTGGTCTCTATTACACCCTCTGGTGGAATCACCCATGCCGTGAGGACACTCATCCAACCCTACGTAGACATCCATGTTGGAAGAACCAAAGTCTTCTACCAACAGCCAACAGCCAACAAAGAAGTGAGGTCTTCTACTAATAGCTATGTGAGGGAGCCTTGTTAGAAGTAGCTCATCTGGCTCCATCAAACCTTCAGATGATCGTAGCCTTAGACAATGTCAGAAGGCAACCTCATGAGGGGTCTGTGCCAGACTGCTCAGCTAAGCAGCACCTGAACTCCTGCCCACAGAAACTCTCTGATAATAAGTGCTTATTGTTTTGAGCTGCTAGTTTGGGGGGCGGGTAATAGATAACTAACATTGGAGGACAGTTTTTGTTTAAGAAAATATCCTAAAAATCAACTTGGCGTAGATGATAAAATCCCGAAGGCATGGGTGTGAGTCAGGGCCCAGAAAACCAATAGCAATTGTGGATTTACTTTGTGTGAAAAAAGTAAAGGAGTTTGATTTTGCTTCTAAGAGAAGCATGAGAGAGGAGAAAGGAAAGGAAAAAGAGGGAGTAGCCAGTAAAATACTTAGACATCATACAAACATACAAAGTATAGGGAAGGGCCAACAAGAAACCTCAGGAGTTTGGAGGTTGAAAATATTTTTAAAGAACTAGAACATATGGTGTGATGTTAAGTTTGGGTGTGTGTGTCTGTGTGTGTGTGTGTGTATGTGTGTGTTTAAAAATCAAAAGAAGTGAAGATTAGGAGTAAAGATGAGCAAACCTGAACATGAAAATATATAGCCCCCATTTTCCTATTTAAACCTCAAGGAACTATTAGGGCTTCCATAATATTTCTTGTTTAAATCTCAAAAGTTACAATGAGCTGAAAGGACTACATAAACATTTTAAAAAGTTGATAGTATTCTTATAAATGATTTTCCCTAGCCTGAGGCATAACAACTGAAAACAGAACAACAAGGTATGTCATAGTATTTTAAAAGTTGATATTTTACTTATTAATGTCATTCCATGATGCCACTGGAGTAAAATCTAAATTGACAGGTCACTTGATTGTGCTAGGTATGACATCCTTCCACTCCACTCCTTAATGGGAGAGGCTGCCCCTGGACTCACTCAAGGAACTCAGCTTTTCATGGGAAAGGTAGAGGCTGAAGGCCTCTTCTCATGAGATCCCCTGGTGCTATCAGACAACTCCCTGTACTCAGACTGCCAGAGGCCAGCCCTTACCACTGACTGATAAGCTCACACAAGGCTGTTCTCAGGCTTGCACCACTAAAAGACAATGTCAAATGATTTGAACAGACATCTCACCATAGAGGATATTCTGATGAGAAGGTAGTCCCCCTCATCATTATTAGAAAAATGCAAATTAAAACTGTAAGATACCACTAACTACTAGATACCTATTAGAATGTCTAAAATTAAAAAGACTGACCTAACAGTCTTTAGCAAGGAAGTGGAACAGCTGGAACTCTCATACGATGCTGAATGGGCAGGTAAAATGGTACAACCACTTTGAATTAAAAAAAAGAAAAAAAGACACACGACAAGGAACCAAGGTCTGTCACTGGAGTGCAGCCTGGTAGTGTGCACAGCAGGACCATGAGTGCCTCTCTGTGGGGGGATGAGAGAATTGGGGGTTGTGTGCTTCCTCTTGATTCTGGGATTCTGT
Source organism: Lepilemur ruficaudatus (assembly GCA_963574885.1). Taxonomy (NCBI): domain Eukaryota; kingdom Metazoa; phylum Chordata; class Mammalia; order Primates; family Lepilemuridae; genus Lepilemur; species Lepilemur ruficaudatus. The sequence goes on from CAUYRT010045497.1 coordinate 16,222, forward strand.
ATTTCCCCAATAAAGTCTTTTTTTGTATCCCTGCTGCATGATGGGGTAATATTGGCCATCACCCATCTTGCCCTGCGTTGAACAAACAGATAACAGTCCTCGCCCTTAGAGTGTACGTTCCATTGAGGGGGGAAAAAAAGAAAAAAGAAAAGGAAGAAAATAAATAATTAGAGTATTATATTTGTAGAACATAAACATATGTAAAAGAGATGTATTGTGAAAAATATTAGATGAAGATAAATGCTGTGAAGCAAAAATTCAGCAGACAACAGGGAACACTGGGAAGAAATACATATCTTATGAACCAAGAATTCACTTCTAGGTGTATAGATGACCAGGCTAAAACTCTCAGCACGTGTTCAAGAGGACATACACAGCATGATCATCACAGTAATATTTAAAGTAGTTAAAAAATGGAAAGATCTGAATATTCATCAATGAGAGGTCACCTGACAGTTATCTTCCTACAGAAAGATCACCAGGGTCGATTATGGGCCGTGGGTGGGAGACTGGCACCAAAGAGACTTGGTAGAAGACCATTCTACCGAGGTAGTTTGGACAAAAATAATTATTGCAGCTAGCGTTTCTGGGTGCTTACTGTGTGCTGGGTGATGTTTCAAGAATTTAACATAACTGATTCAGTCCCTACCACAACTCTATGTAATAGATACTGTTATTTTCTCCTTTGCAGATGAGACAGCTGAGAAAGAAAGAGTTTAAGGGACCTCCCCAACATTATACCTTAGTAGCAAAGATAAAGCATCAAACCAGACTAGCTCAAAATCACTGTTTTAAATGGTTCACTATGCTATGTTCTGAGAACAGGCATGTGTTGTCAGTAACCATAAGAACAGAGAAAGCATGAAGAATTTCTGGGAGAATTTCTACCTCTGTCTTCCTAGTTACCATCACCTTATGCCTATGGTGTGTGGAGAATAATTTACATGAAAGAAATTCCAGTAACAATGTTTTAGAAGTTAATGTTTTATTCCATTCAGTTAACAAAGCAAATTTCCATCTTCATCAATATCTGCTTAGAGCAATTTGTCTCCTCTTCTAATTAGGTTGAGAAAATTTGGAGCAAAAAACAGGAGTTTTATGTATTTCATAAAAATGTAATTGTCTTTCATGTGCTCTGAGAGAAATTCCATTAAGTGCTGAATTATGATGCCTAAAATTACATAGGAATATTTTTCCTTTGTGTCTTCTCATGCTTATGTTTTCTTTTATTGTTGTTAGCCCTTGATTTAATGCCAGATTATATTGTTGTCTTAGTTATTACATTATCCTTTCAGGTATGCATCATAAATTTAACATTTTAATGAGATGGCATTGACTTGAAATCAGGCACTAAATGTTCGAAATTACAATGGCCCTGAATTTTTTATTACAACCTTTCTTTCCCTCTCAATTGTGAAATCAGGTGTATTATCTAGTAGGGTTATTAGCTCTAAGACTTAAAAAATCCCCACCCTTACACTAAAAATATCAGAAATCATTTTGTATAATGTCTACAGCAAGGCCATTGAAATGTTGAACATTGTGAGCCCTTAAAAAAATTTTTTTAAATGCTATTATCTTCTTTTAATATATTTATCTTTAGACAAAGTTTATTTTATTGCTTAGCTGTAAAAAGAAAGTAAAAGAGCCTTTTAGATAGATTATTAGGTTTTTGGATTTATTAGTTTATGCAAATCCACTTTGGAATAATGAAAACCTTATTGGATCACTAAGGACTGAAATATGGTATATTTGTTTTTACAATTTTACTTCATGCATGTTGTGCTACACAGAAATTTTTAGAACTTCATAAACTTTCTTACCTTGTAATAACTAAACTATTAGGCTATAAAATAGTCTTACTTCTTTCCAGAATACCTCAAGCATGTCAATCACATTAAAATCTTTGCTCTTTTCATAAGGAGAAATAATCATAATTTAAATGTATTCTCATTAAATTGAGAATTTAATGTATTCTCAATCCAACCTAGTCATAGGGAAAATTGCAAAACTTAATTTTTCTATGTAAAATAAATGCCAAATTCCCCAGGAACTGTGAGAAACCACTATGAGTAGTTCTTTTTGCTTCTGTATAGTCAGTTAGAAGGACAGACCTTGGTGTCAGAAAGTTCTGGGTTCAAGGCTCACCTCTGCTCCTTATTCTGTGATCTTGGAAAAGCCTTTTTTTTCTTTTTAAATCTTGTTTGGGTTCCATTTCCTTGTCTACATCTGCAAATGTGGTATAAAAGTAGCACTAGAGAGTCGTGGTGAGGATTAAATAAAGTGTTTAGTGTGCTGCCTAGAATATACTAAGAGCCTCATAAAAGGCAAATATTATCATTATTTCTGCTTTATTTCATCTCAGTCTTTATGATATCCTAGGGTTTACTTTTTCATGCAGGCATGGTGAAATGGTGGGGAATATTGTCTTGCCCCATGGAAACATTTTACTTGAATGTCTCAGGAAACCAGGGACCAAGCAAAGAGTGTCTGTAAGCTCTTGATTCCTAGGCACTCACACTGAAGGATAGCATTTCCACCGTATCAATATAACACACAATTCTATACGCAGACATTGCACAGAGCGGATTTCGGTATAAGTCATGTCATAAATTAACCCCGCTTGCAGAAATAAAGAGCATTTGAAGACAATATTATAAAAATTTGTATTATAACCAATTAGATAACCTAGAAAAAGTGGGCAAGTTTCTAGAAACACAGATTACCTAAATCAATTCAAGAAGAAATAGCCTAAATATAATAAGTAACAAGAACAAATCAGTAATCAAAACCCACCCTACAAAAAGAAAATATCCAGGACCAGATGGTTTCACTGGTGAATTCTACCAAATATTTGAAGAATTAATACCAACATTTCTCAAGCCCTTCCCAAAAGAAGAGAAGGGAACAGTTTATCATTCATCCTATGAGGCATGAGGCATCATTACCTTAATACCAAAGTCAGACAAAGAATAGGGGTCAGGGGGGAACTACAGCCAGTATCTGCTATAAAGATAGATGCCAAAATCCTTAAGAAGAAAATAATAGTAAATAGAATCCAACAGCACATTAAAAGAATTCTACACCATTACAAAGTTAGATTTATCCCAGAAATGCAAGAGAGGTTCAAATTAACAAAATCACAAAATCAATCAATGTAATACAACATAGAGAGATACAATAATAGAATAAGGGCAGGGGCACATGTTTATCTCTATTGATGCAGAAAAGCACTTGATAAAATTCAGTATTTTTCATGATGAAATCACTCAGCAAACTGGGAATGGAAGGGAACTTGGTCAACATAATAAAGGACATTAATGGACAACCCACAGCCCATAGCTAACATCATATTTGGTATGGACTGAATCCTGTCCCTCCAAAATTCAAGCCCTAAACAAATGTGACTGTATTTGGAGATAGGGCCTTTAGTGAGGTAATTAAGGTTAAATGAGGCCGTAAATGTTGGACCCTAATCTAGTAGAATTGCTATCTATACAAGAAGAGGAAGAGGCACCAGGGATGAACATGCACAAAGAAAACATCATGTGAGGACAGGGAGAAGGTGAACATCTCTGAGCCAAAGACAGAGACCACAAGAAAAACCAAAATGCTGACACCTTCATCTTGGATTTCCAGCTTCCAGCACTGTGAGAAATAAATTTCTGTTGTTTATGCTCTGGTCTGTGGTATTTTATTATGGTAGTCCTAACAAAGTGATATAATACTCAATGATAAAGGACAGCAAGCTTTCCCCCTAAGAACGGAAATAAGACAAGTATGCCTATTTTCAGCACTGATACACAACACTGAACTGAAAGTTCTAGCCAGAGTAATTAGGCAAGGGAGGAAAAAGGAATCCAAATTAGAAAGGAAGAAAGAAAGCTATTTCTATTTGAAGGTGGCTTGATCCTACAGATAGCAAATTCCAAAGAATCCCCCAAAAACGTGACTACAGCTAATAAGCAAAATCATCAAAGTTGCAGAGTCCAAGATCAATACAAAATTCAATTGTGTTTCTATATGCTAACAACGAACAATCTGAAAATAAAATTAAGAAAGCAAGTTCATTTACAATACCATTAAAAATAATAAAATACCTAGGAATAAGTTTAACCAAAGATGCAAAAGCCTTGTCCATTATAACCTACAAAACATTGCTGAAAGAAATTAAAGACCAAAATAAATGGAAAGGCGTCCCATGTTCATGAATTGGAAAATTTCATATTGTTAAGATGGCATTATTTCCAATACAATCTACAGAGTCAATTTAATCCCTATAAAATTCTAAGAGCCTTCTTTGCAGAACTGGAAAAGCTGATCCTTAAATTCATATGAATTACAAAAGACTCCAGACAGCATATATATATATATACATATATATATATATATACATACACACACACACACAAAGGAGAACAAAGTTGGAGGACTCACACTTCTCAATTACAAAACTTACTACCAAGCTACAGTAATCAGATCATTGTGGTACTAGCATAAGAATAGAATTATAGAATAACTGGATAGAATTGAAAGTACGGAAATAAACTCATACAACCATGTTCAGTTGATTTTAAACAAGGGTTTGAAGATCTATTGATGGGGAAAGAATACTCTATTCAAAAAATGGTGTTGGGACAAGTAGATATTCACATGCAAAAATAGGGAGTTGTATCCCTATCTCAGATAATATACAAATATTAACTCAAAATGGAACTACAATTTAAATGGAAGTGCTAAAACTATAAAACTCTTAGAAGAAAATATAGGGATAAGTCTTCATGACCTTGGATTTGGCAATGGAGTCTTAGATATGAGACTAAAGGCATGTCACAAGCAAAGTCATATACATGTATAGAGAAATTAGACTTCATAAAAATTTAAAACTTTTGTGCAGCAAAGGACGTTATCAAGAAAGTGAAAATAGAACCCACAGAATGAAAAAAGAATTTTAAATCATGTGTCTAATAACGGTCCAACCTCTAGAATATATACAGAACTCTTACAATGTAACAACAAAAAGATGAACAACCTAATTAAAAGGGGGGCAAAAGACTTGAATAGACATTTATCCAAAGAAGTTATACACATGGACAATGAGCACATGAAAACATGCTGAACATCATTAGCCAGTAGGAAAATGAAAATCAAAATCACAAGTAGATACCAGTTCACACTCACCAAGATAGCTATAACAAAAAAATAAAATACACTTAGTCCTCCATATCCAGGGGTTTCATAGTCACGAATTTAACCAACTGTAGATGGAAAATATTATAATAAAAATAATAATACAGCAATAAAAATGATATAGATTATAACAACTATCACATAGCATTTACATTGTATTAAATATTATAGGTTATCTAGAGATAATGTAAAGTAGATGAGAGGATGTGCATAGGTTATGTGCGAATACGTACTGCATCATTTCATATAAGGATTTTTTCTTTTCTTTTAGAAACAAGGTATCTGTCACCCAGGCTGGAGTACAGTGGCATGATCAAAGCTTACTATAAACCTTGAATTTCTAGGATCAACTAATCTTCTCTCAGCCTGCAGAGTAGCTGGGACCACAGGTGCAAGCCACCATGCCCAGTTAATTTTTTTAAAAAAAATTGTTTAGAGATGGAGTCTGGCTATATTGCCCATGCTGGTTTTTAACTCTTGACTCAAACAATCTTCCTGCCTTGGCTTCCCAAAGTGCTGGGATTACAGGTATGAGCCACTGCACCCGGCCTATATATAAGGAATTTGAGCATCCTTGGATTGGGATGGTATCGGCAGGGGTCCTGGAACAAATCCCCTGGGGACACTAAGGAATGACTCTAAGTGTTGATAAGGATACAGAGAAATTAGAACTCTTCATTCACTGCCAGAAAGAATGCAAAATGGTGCAGCTGCTGTGGAAACCATTTAGTGACTCCTCACAAACTTCAACATAGAATTACCATTTGACTAAGCAATTCTACTCATAGGTCTATACTCAACATATGGAAAACAGGTGTTCAAACAAAAACTTGTGTACAAATGTTCATAGCAACACTATCAACAATAGCCAAAATATGGAAACCACCCAAATATCCATCAGTGGATGAATGGATAAACAAATTGTGGTATATACATGCAGTAAAATATTAATCAGCCATGAAAAGAAATGAAGTACTGATATATGCTACAAAATGCATGAATCTTGAAACATTATGATCAATGAAAGAAGCCAGACACAAAAGTCACATATTGCATGATTTTTTTATATGAAATATTCAGAATAGGCAAATTCATAGATATAGGAAACATTCGTTGCCTGGGATTGGGGTAGGGTGAATCAAAAGTGACTGCTCAGTGAGTATGGGATTTTCTTTGGGGTGATAAAAATGTTTTGAATTAGACAAAAGGAATGATTGCACTATATGCCACTGAATTGTAGACTCTAAAATGATTAATTTTATATTAGGTGAATTTCACTTCAATTTTTTTAAGAAAGTTAAAAAAAAAATTACCCTGTCCCTAGAATCCTACAAGATGTGATGGCATTTTCTATAATCTATAAGAATCAGTACATGCTGCATATCTGAAGGTAAACACTAGTCACTAGAGCCAGGTGCAGGATCACTTCTAGACCACCCCTAAGGTTTCTGGGCTCTTGAGTCAGAGAGTCAGACAGGGCAGCCCAACAGTACCTTGAGAAACTGGAGGTCTCGTTGATTCCTCTCCCAGGCTCGCCAAGTTTGTTCTGTTGCACAAGTTTTCCTATTCCTGAGCCACCACCAAGCTCCACCACAAAAAAAGTGCAGTGATCTAACTACTTTATTCTGACCTCCCAGGCTAAGCCTCGGCTATTAAAACTGAAGCCCAGATGAAAATCAACCATTCTGGGTCACCTTCACACCCATCCGTCACATATCCCCACTGCCCAAGATTCCCTCCACAGTCTCGCCAGGAGAGCTTAGATATCCTTTCATTCCTAAAGCCAAATTTACTCAACTAGATTATGTGGCTTTACAGCTCTGCTCCCAAGCATTAATTCTTTTTTAGACTGAATACATTCACATTAGTATGATTTAAAGCCTGCTCGGCTTAAGTTAATTTCTGACACTCTTCTATGTGTTTCTGGTCTTGGGCTTTCATTAATCTATGCTGGAATGTTTAACCCCACCCTTGCCATCCTCCCTTTCACGTCAACTTTTAATAAGCTTCAAAAACGCTAACACACATTCAGCCACTCCAATCCATCGCATTATGTCTGTGTCCAAATTTTGGTTTTTAAGAGGGATAGGAGAAAGGACTTCAGAATGGAAGGGCGTGGGTTTTGAACTTCTTGAAGGATATGACTAAAATGTAACACTGGAAGTCATTCTGAAGATGTAAAATTTTTGGTTCCAAAATGTTGGACCCGTGTATTGCAAAATGAGTGAGCAGGAAGTTTGAATCATTCTTCAGTCGCTAAGTAGTAAACATCACCACCCTTACAGAGGCTTCTGCGGGACTAAGAAAATGGGCAAAGTCCAGCCAAATAATAGATTTCTTTTACCTTTCCATTTTCACCTTTAAAGGCTTTGTTCCCTATCTAAGCCCATTAAATGTTCAACCCCTAGGACTCAAACTTCCAAAAGATACTTGCTACTGTAGTAATAACTAGCCTTTGTGTGATTACAGAGCAATTTCACATGCATTGTATCATTTGATAGAATAGAAAATATGTATGTTATCACCCTCATTTTAGAGACAAGAAGCCTTAATTTAAAGTCAAAGAGTTTAAATGACAAACTGATAAACCACAGATCCGGAAGCCAAACCCAGATGCTCTTATTCTCATGCTCTTTAAACTCATTATGCTCTTTTGCAAATGTTTTATCTGATTGTCTAGAATATCTTTTTGTCTTTATTGTTCGTATCTACTTTTCGTTGTAGGGTTTTAAATATTTATAAAATGGGGTAGGCAGTTTTACTCTCTGAAGAACTCTTGTACCGCCCAAGAGTGAATGCCCAGAGAACTCCCGTGCAAAGAGTGAGCGCCTTGTGTAAGTAAGCTCCGATAAACTCATCTGACTCGCCAAAAATATATATATATATTTATAAAATGATAATTTTGAATTCAAGTAGAGTTTTTTTATTAGCTAATGCATCAAAAACACTGCACATCACATGTTGGAAGATTAAAAACAATAAATTAATAAGACATTGAAATGAGTCTAGTGAGCGATATTTACATAAATGGCTAAAATATGTATTAGCAATGTTTTCCAAATGTTCCCTACCATAAAACTCACCTGGGCACACCTCAAAGAGTTTATCTCCAGTTGTGGAAATCTAAATAGATTTCATGAAAGAAGTGATATTTTATTTAACTCTTTTAGTGAGCTAAGAATGATCACTTATATCATCACTTTTAAAGCAAAGGCAATAATTTTTTAAAACAAAAGAAGGAAAACAGTTTATGTACTTTACTATGCATGTGAACAAATCATTTGTATAAATACATGGTTATGTGTGTACCTATAATAGATAATTATTATACATTATATGTGTATATTTATATAACTTCCTAGATATCTGTAAGTTTTCCCTGGCCAACTTAAGCTAAATTTATCACACTGAACTTGTACACCACTTTATTTTTTACATATCTATTTTATTGCACTTTGACATTCTAGTGTAATTATTTCTTTAGCATCCAGGTGAAAAGTATTTTTAAAGTATTGTAATTATGTAAACTATTTAGGATTCCAGGTTTGTTTTTCCCTTATCATTGATAACCAGCAATGGAAAAAGCAATCCTAATATGCAAACCACTTTAGTTATCCAAATACTTACTGATCTCATTTTAGAGTAGGCACTGAGGTTAGCAAGGCATGAATCCTGCCAATGAGGAGCTTGCACTCCAATAGAGGGAAACATAGATACCAACACATGAAAGCAATGACCTGCAACAGTGCTATAAGAGAGGAAGGGGCGGTAAAGAGATAAAGAAGGTATGTGCAGTTTTACACAATGTGGGAGAGTTTGGGAATGAAAACAAATGGGTGGAGAGAGCAGACTAGAGATAAGACAAGCTTCATGGAAAAAGCCATACCTGAGCTGAGTCTTTAAAGGTGATTATGTGTTCAAAGGCAGGAAAGAAGGAATTAGATAATTTAGCATAAGAAAAGGAATCAAATATCCTGACTTGTTCATAAGACAGCAGTTTAGTTTGCTCCCATGTTAAAGATGAGTAAACTGAGGCTTAATAAGGTTATACAGCTTGCTCAGAATGAGAGAATAAGAGGAATGCAAACATAAGAAATAAAGGCTCGACTGAAGTCAGCCCAAGGTGGCTACCCATGCAGTGACTGGCTCCCGTGTGATGTGTTCATTATACGCAGACTTTCTGGCTCTGCATTGGAGGCTCCATGATGCTAGGCAGAGAACAGGGCTTCCTGTATCTTCTTTTTCCTTCCCAACTTTCCTGCTTGAGCTATGTGGAGTGGAATCTCGTCATTCTTCCCATAATTCCAGATCAAACTTATACATAATTCCAGAAGGATTAAAATTTAGTTAAATAGACAACGAATGTTCTGCTTAAGCATCTGTTAGTGAAGTGGAACACGTCATTCAATCAGAAAATATGCTAAATTATCTGGCAACCCAATAGCCCAAGTAGCTGACCCTCTCATTTCTATCACTTCTAAAGCATGATTTCAAGGTGGTTAATTCCACGTAAAAATAGATCCTTTAAAGGTCAAATTCGTCCATTTAGCACAAGTGCTGTGATCGTGAATACAGAACAAGAAACTGAACCGTGGGAGAACTGAGCCTGGTGGAGTGGCAGGTCATATAAACTGCTTCTCGTTTGGTTTAGACCCTTGTATTTTTGTCTGTACCAGATGGAAAAGACGCAAATTATCTAACCAATGTTCAACTATTTTAAAACTGAGGAGAGATCTTAAACTTTTTCAGAAGTATCTTTGGGATTTTTGTTTGTTAACTTATTATTGCCAATATTAATTGAAACTGCGGCTTGTGTTTTTCCTTTGTCATGGAGAGTCCATAGGCCCAAGGCCTCCTGCTCAGGAAACAGCATCTAGGACGTCAAAACTAACCGTGGGTTGCCAACAAGACAGATCATACTGAAGAAGAGGTTGAATGCCATGTTAAAAACTCTCAGAACTATGCCTTTCTTCCACGTTTCATTCTTTCTTTCATTCATTTATTTGTTTGAAATTCTTTTTGAAAATGCAGTATGAAATGAACCAAGGTCACAACAGAACAGGACAGACTGTGCCTGCATCCTCACAGGGCTTTCTGTTTCATCGGGGAGGCAGACAAGAAAAGAGAACACCCCTTCTGCTGGTTTTCAGATTTACTCATTTTAAAATATGTAATGCCAACTTAATTAATTTTAAGTGGTGTATTTCTTTAGAAAGAGAGAGAGAAAAGTCAGAAGTGAAAATAGCAAATGAGTGCCATTATTTTTAGCATTTTTGGGGGGTATTTGGAATAGTTCCAAATTAAAATAAAGAGGCAAGGCAACTGTAATACTACAGTCTGATAATCACTATGACAGAGGAAGCAAAAGATATCATACAATGACCAAGCACCCAGATGTTTTATGTAAGACTTGAAAGATGAGTAAGAGGATGAGTGGATGAAAGCTTATGTTGAAATGGGAGTGGTGGTAGGGATGATTTTCTCAGCAGAGAGATGGAAAGAATTCAGTCTGGCAGAATTGGCAAGTAGCCATAGATAAGGCTGGAGAGAGGATGAGCTCAGACCCCACAGATTCCTATAGTATCTTCTAAGAAGGCTGGACTTTGACCTAAGAGCGATAGCCATGGGGAGCACAGCAGTTGGGGATTAGGATGACAAGTGTCGCTGGGGGACTTTGGCCTTTTCAACTTCCCAGGGAAGAAAAATCAGGTACAGAGAACCACTGGGAACAAGTCTTTTCCTAGCTTTTCACTGTACTCTCCAGGGTTTGGCAGGGAAGTGTAGAAATTAACCATCTGCCAGCAGAGGTTCTCTTGGACAAGCTGTTACCAGTAGTAACCTGTGCTCTACCTCCAAGTGTTTCAGGCCTACTTCTGACTGGTGAAGAGTCAGGGAAAGGCTCCAGTCAGTAAACTGGTACAATACAATGTATGTGGCTGTGGCATAGAGAGGGGATTAAAATGGGATGGAAGGAAGGAAGGAAGGAAGGAAGGAAGGAAGGAAGGAAGGAAGGTAGGTTCAGATGGTTATTGCCTGAGTGTTAATGGGGTAGTAAGAGTGTTAATAGAAAAGTTAGGAAATTTAATCAATATTTGAGGGATAAAAGTACCAGGCCTAGGAATGAAGCCCAGTTTTCTGGACTGGGAAAATGTATTAATGGTAACACAGAAAACAGGAAGAGGAAAGTTTCACAGGAGGTGGGATCCACAGGGAAATAATGTCCCCCAACATAGAGGACTTTGAGGTGTCAGTGGAACTTCTAAGTTGGGTTGTTCAGTGAGTGGCAGCCACTGGAGTGCTCAGCTATCCCTGCACAAGAGAACCTGTAAAGACACCAGGAGTCAATGAGCCACCTCTGCCATCAGCCACAGCCACACTCTGGGAGCTGCTGGCATCCAACAAGGGAACATGGCGGAGGGCTAGAGCCAGGCCCTTTCTGACAGAGCAGGATGCTCCAACAGGTGGTCTTTGCTCTGCAACCCGCCACTGGCCTGGCCAAGACTCTCTCAGAGCTGAGCTATCTGCTTCTCAGAGGACCCAAACTGACAGGTACACAACCAACATACGTGACTCTTCAGCTCCAGAGAGATCCAGCTGGTGGACACATTTGGGAATGGTTGGCACATGGATGGTAGCTGAGATCTGAGAGTGGTTGACCACACTTCACAAGACTACATGGAACTAGAAGGGACACGCTTCTGTGACAGAAGCCTGAGGAGCATTAGCAGGTCAGGCGAGGAGGAAGAACTCCAGATGGAAATTGAGGAGTGGGCAGAGAGGTGGGAGGGAAACTCAGAAGTTCAATGCAATGGAAGCCAGTGGGAAAGCATATTTTAAGAACCGTCTTTTGGATTCAGTAACAATGAGATCATGTGTATATTTGGCCAGAGCAGCTTGATTAGCATAGTGATAGGGGAGCTACGTTTCAGAGAGCTAATGAGGTAAGTTAGAGGATGGAATGGAGAGGATAAGAGGAAAATGACTTCCATCTGGTGGTGAATGAAAAGAAAAAGATACAAGGAAGCAGGTGGAGATGACTTTGGTTGAGGAAGAGTGTGTGTGTGTTTGGGCACACATGTGTAAGATGGGAAATTCGAACATGTCACATGATCATGTCCATTTGCCTAAATTATTTGAATACACTATTTATTAATAATAGTATTTTGCTCCCATTCCTTACCCCTTTTTAATTGCATTCACTCTGTGCTCTAATACCACAGTAGTCTTCCTGAAGCACAGGCAACCACTCTCTTGAAATCCCCCAGCTGCTTCCGTTTTCCTATAGAACCAACTCTAACCTACTTAGCATGGCATTTGAGACCTTCCATGTTTTCCAAAGAGTTTACTTTCTTTCATCAACCATGAACCCTCTATTTGCATCAAATCATCCTCTTCCCAATCTTTTTACAGCCTTGAATATTCTCTGCCTTCACACCTTTGCCCCAGCTTTGCAATCTACCTGATATTCCATCTCTCAATTGCCACCTCTTTTAGGAGTCAAAGCCCAAATACCAGTGTGAAGTGTCACCTATCCTCAGTGACTTATCCAGAAGTGCCCCTCTCTCAACTCAGCTCCCCTGGCATGGTTAGCCTCTATTACAACTTCAGGTTATCATTCTTTATGCTGCATTTGGTCTGTAAATGCCTTACCTTTCTTACTAGATTCTAAGCTCTGGGAAAAAACAACAAACTTTTATGACCCATCACATTTTGGATAGTATCTTCTACAATAGATATTCAATAAGTGTTCATTGAATGGAACTGAATTAAAATTACAAAATCAATACATATTTAGTGAATCTGCTTATGATCTAAAAAGCAACTAGGTTAGGTTTGGATGAATAAACATACATGAAATTGTCCTAAGATGTATCAAGGACAAAAGAAAAAAGAAAAAAAACCTAATCATAGGTATTATAAAGCAAGTAATTTCTTTGCATTATAAAGTTATTTCCAACACTTTCAAAACCTAAATTCTTAAGGATTCAAAGACTTACCTAATGATATTATTAATATATAAATAGTTGATAACACAATCACTGGGAAAAATTATATTAAAGAATTATAATTTTATATAGGACAATAACTAGTGATTTCAATTTTTCATTTTCTCCAATCTATAACTAAATAGATTTTTTAGGTCTATTTAACTGATGTTTAAGGATTTTTTGAAGGCTTAATCTGGGAAAAAGTGTATTAGAAGAAACCCTGAGCTCTGCTATTTTTTGGAGCTTGTCTAAACATATATCAAAACAAGGAATTCATTGCAAGACTCAGGTTTTCTTCTCTTGCCTTGACAATATGCTTCTGGGAATCCATTTTTCCTTATTTGTTCCACTCATAAGTATGAATTATATTCATTCACAGGAATGTTGGAATATTAAAGGGCTTAGAATGAAAGGCATGCAATGTTGAAAAGCTTTTAGTCATTACCTGTGCTGCCTTTATCAACAAGGTTAAGTATGTCTAGAATGTTGTGTGTGTGGCCCAGACACTCTGACTCTTGTGATGTTTCTGTAGAAAACAAAGAATCACCAAAATGCAATAACCCACAACAAGAACTAAAGACTGCAAGGCAAGTTTCGGGTATTACCCTTCCTAAGAGTTAATTCTCAGATGGATCATCACATTGAACTTAGCACAAAACAAGTGGGTACATAAACCTTGGAACAAACCCTATAAATTTTTCTGGTTGCTTCATGGCCACCATGTCCGGGCAAAAGAGGTCCGTTCTCCTTTAAGCATTGATCTTATATTCTAGACTATCAAAAATACGAACCCTTCCTGGGTCACATTGAGCTGATGCTTTCTCTGTTGGAAATAGGTCAGGGAAACCATCAGATCATTTTGTGAGAAATCAGAAAACAATCCAAATATTAAAGTAGTTAAAATTAAGGATTCTAAAAAGGAACTCACACTCTTAGGGCAGATAAGAATAAAATACACTTCCTCTTCACACCAGTGCAAATTCATTCTGTGAAAATGCTGTGGAGACTAATAGTTGAATGCTTATTTTAAAAGGAGTGATAGAATTTTCAACAAAGGCTAGCATGAACCACAGAAAGAAACGAGAATATATCATCTCATGGGCGTGGGAGTAGTTCATAGATATTCTAATCCTATGACTTGTCTCTGATGCTCAGAATAGCAGCTTCTTGGTCAGCCACATTACATTTGTATGGGTATAAAAATGTGTTGTTTTCTTCTTCCAAGTTTCCAAACAGTGGACTGAATCACACTTCGAAATGTTTCTTCCCTTACCAGACATACTGAAGAAAATTGCAATAAGCTCCCAAGAAAGAAGTCAAAGAGAAGGTTTTTGTGGTAAGAGAACAAGGTAGTCATTTTAAAGAATTACAAAATAGGGCACAAAAAGTTCTCAGTGATTTTTGGATGGGAAATTCTGTTCCACCCATTCTGACACATAAAAATATCTACACCACAGTATTATAATACGCCGAAGAGGGGAAAATCATGCATATCCTTTTAGAATACATTTGTGTGCTCTCAGGATGTAATTTTCCACTTTTCTTGCAGTCAAATAAGAGAAAGCAGACGTTACTGGACTTTTCTTTTTTAGTGTTGGCCAAATAACGGGCTTGACAAGAACCGGGATTATCAACATAGTCTTTCTTCATTATTCCAATTTGGATCTGACATATCAAAATGGAATTTCTCCTGATAACTTCTCTCCTTTTTCTTTTTTTTTTAAGCCCCATGGATATTTTTGTCTGATTTTTTAAAATATTTCTTATTAATATACAAGCAGTTGTCAGACAAAATTTGGTTTTTGGGGATCCATATCCTAAAATGGTATTCACAGGACTATGTCATTCTGATAAATTTTTTTATCTCATGACTCTTGTTTGCATTTGTGTAAAGTGGGATATTTAAAAACAAAACTAAAAGGAAGACCATTGATGAGCTATAATAGGATGGGGAGTTTGGTACTTCATGAACTAAAGACAGAAGGAATAAGTCAGCATAAATTATAGATTTTTCTTTAAATGAATGTATAAGAGAAGTTGAAAGTAATTTATAAACTAAAGACATAGTTACCTTTTTGGTTCTTGTTGTATTTTGTTTTAGTAGTAGGATCAATTTGGAATGTCATTGCCACCTGTGCAAAAGATTTTTTCTTATTTTATTGGAGTAAAAACAAAAAGAGAGAGATTTCTCCAAGTTGCAAAGCTCTCTTCTAAAGTTGGTATCCTACACGGATAGCGTTTTATTTTTGTATGACAAAAACATGGAGGAGAAAGTAGGGATGTCAGATATGAAGTATTAATATTAAACACATTTTTAAAAACAATAATAGAAATCCGTAAGCATTTTAGAAGAATCTAATAAAAGAAGTCTTCTAGAAATTCAGCTTCATGAGATATAGAATATATGCATTTAAGAGAAATTTTTCTGAAAGATCAATTTTAAGTCAAATGAAAGAGGACTACTTGCAAAATTGTGTTTATGTAATATGGACTGTCTCCTACTTTAGGCACAACTGTGCTGTTTTTGTCTCTGGAGTCCTGCTGTCAAATGTCACTGGCCCTTTTATCATTAGCAATTCAAAGCCCCTCTTTTTGTAGTAGATTCCAAGACTTTCCCATCTGATTCCAGAAGGACTTATGGCTCTTTTATATTAATAAAATGACATTGTGTGGATTAGTAACAGTCTACAAAATCTAAAATAATTTTAAAGTTATCTGATTTTAACTTTAATAATCAGCTATCCCTTAACTCTGAAAATAAAACTTTTTTTTTTCTTTAAGAGAAATAAGAAATAAAGATGCCTGGGTAATAAAGTGTCAGGGTTGATCAACCCATTGTTGTACTCTGTTCCTAGCTTTGGACTAGGGTCCGCCCTTCCCTCTCTCCTTCCTTCTTTCCTTCCTTTTCTTTCTTTCTTCCTTTCACTTTCTCTCAAAAATTGTATTACCAATGGAGTATTTTTTTTAAAAAAAAAAGTATTTCAATATGGAAAATATAAAACAATACAGCAACTTGCATTGAAACCAAGGTGGAGGCATAGAGCCAGGCTTCCATCTCCGCTTCCTTATCCCCAAGGAACTGCTATAAGTTACACACACAAAAATTCTCAAAGTCCCAGGCCTCAGAAGCATGCAGTTTAGTCAAAGAAGTAAAACTAACTCATATGAAGCAATTATGCATGACCGATATGTAACATATGCTACAATATGTAACAAAAGGCTGTGCCATTTGTAGAAGAGTGTGTTGGTGCCTCTCACCTGTGTTTGTATTTTGTCTGATCTTTCATAACAAGTTTATTTAATACATTACCTTTTATCAGGACAAGGAACACATTTTTAAAAGCTTAAGGAGTGAATTGCCAGTAGAAGCTTTTGAAATATTAAAGAACTAAAGAACTGAGATAAGGTAGTAATAAGACCTTGTAATCAAAAAGACAAGCCATCAATTTCACTGCACAGATAAATAATCAGCTGAACATTCTAACCAAAGAGAGACCTCTGTGGGCTGGAGACCCCAAGGATAAAGTAGGGTGAAAGATATTTGATATATTTTTTTATTTTTTTAATTTTTTTACATATCATGTCTTTACTCCCTTTTAAGTGTACAATTCAATGATTATTAGTAAATTGACCAAGTTGTACAGCTATTCACATACCACAATTTTAGGGGATTTCCTTCCCCTTTTTGAGACCCCTAATTCCCTTCCCCAACTACATTTCAAGCATTCTCCTCCCCTCCACTGTGCTCACCCCATGTCTCGGATGTGGGTCTACCCTCCACCCCCCTAATCCCTAGTGAACATCACCACCATTTGAGGACTGTGGTGTTAATCAGTCAGTACCAGTTTGATGGCGAGTATATGTGGGGCCCATTCTTGGGGTTTTGTGTCACCTCACTTCGAATAATGGGCTCAAGCTTAATCCAGGATAATATAAGTGGTGCTAGCTCACTGTCGTTTCTTAAAATTGAGTAATATTCCATTTATTTTGTCTCATTGTGAAATGTAGAAATGAGGATTTTAT
>CAUYRT010045498.1:0-13904 GCA_963574885.1 Lepilemur ruficaudatus
TCAGCTGGGAATCAACGGATGGAGCATCCACCTTTGTTGAAACATGGAATTCCCTTATAATTATAAAAGTGAGGGCCCCAGTTGTCGTCTAGAGGCCACCTTTAGCTCCTACAGGCCACACTCAGCTCTTGGACACGTGGATTCACAACTTGACAACCTGCTTATTCAGAGCCAGCAGTGAGCGAGAGGAAGACTCCAGACCACAGCCTTAGTGCATAATTATGTACACCTATCACGTTTCTTCTGTCACCTCTGCCGTCTTCCATTGGTTAGGAGCAAATCACAGGTCCCCCTCGTACTCAGGTGACAGGGATCTCGAGAGCCATTTAGAAGCCGCCGACCACATTAACTTTAACACACTGACCTGCAAGCGACTTGGGACTTCTGCCTCATTTACACATCATCAAACAAACACATACTCAGTGCTTTCTGCATGGCCGGCACCCGGGATGCAGCACTAAACCGAGTCACAGTGAGGGGGGTGATGCTGATGATTAACAGCGTGAGTGTCATGGTGAGAACTCTGGCTTTTACCCTGAGAGCTGGGAAGAGCCACTGAGAGTTTTGAGAAAGGGAGAGGCAGGATCTCATTAATGTTTTCAAAACACCACTATGGTTGCTATGGAAAGAGACTTCAGAGATAGCAGAGTGACAGCTACGACAAAATCCTGGTGAGAGAAAAGGAGGGAGGGTTGGATCAAGGAATAGCAGTGAGGGTGGAGAGAAGTGAGGTGTGACTCATTTCCCAGCCAGGGACTGACTTCAGGCTTCTCCTGGGTCTCCAGCCTGCGTGGTGGAAAACAGACCCTGCGTCTCACTTCTTGTCAACTCTTTCCTGGAGGGACACTAAATCCTTCCAGGGGGCTCTGATTTGGAGGGCCGGGATGCCTGCAGGGTCTTACCACCACCCCTTGCATTGCTTCTGCTTGTGCTTGAACTTCAGCAACAAGCAGTTACATGCAGTGGTAAAATCTTCACAGTCTTTGGTATCAAGAACATCTAGGATGAAATCTACTGGTAACTGGCTGAATGAGCCTTATTTTTCCTGCCTGTAAAATGGACATAAAAATGCCCCAGATTTGTTTGTGGACCAAGTTAAGATAATTCAATTAAATGCCTGTTAGAACAAAATTGGTCTCTTCTCCTTCCTTCCAGACAATGACTGCCTGTCCGATCTTGTGCTATTCTCGAGCAATTTTGCCTTCTTCTGACAGAGTCTGTTCCTACCGCCTGAATTTGACGGTGATGATGAAGAGCTTGGGCTAACAGAAGGAAACCACGTGGACAGTGGGTGCCTTTGGAGCACGTTGGCAGCTCTTCCAGGCTGCGATGGGCATTCCCCACCCCTCCTGCTCCTTTCCCAAGGGCATGGAATGCAAATCCAACTGCAGCCTGACAGAGCTGCCACTCAGCTCAGAGCCAATATGATCAGGGTGTCTCAGAAAGGTCCAGAGAGGACAAGAAAAATTGCATAAAGTAACAAAACAGAATAAAGGCTGCTTTTCTCATCGAGCTTGGCCAGTGCCACAGGCACTAGTGGAAATGTCCTAGCAAGTGCCTGTGTTCCTGAACAAAATACTGAGCAAAGAAAATCTCCATGCAGACAGAATGTACAGTAAATTACCTGAGACCATCCTTTTCTACATGCACCTGGTAGTTGACTGTTTACCTGACTTCTATAAAGGTATAGAAGAATTGAAAAAAGAAACAAAGAATTCAGTTGTCACAGAGAAGCATTTAAGGAGCATCTTCTCGGGAGCGTCACTATGCTTTCAACCTTACGGTAGGAAAATAAAGATGCAAAAGGAACTGGTCTAATCACTGCCATCACCGAGATTCTAAGAGAAAAGATTGTACAAAGGCGCCGCATCAATTGCTTGGGGGCAGTGATTACAGAGCAGAGGGCTAATAAATTAAACTGTTGCATTCTGAGCTGTCAATGGAAGCCCAAAGTAGATCAAGTGTCAGGCAGGAAGGAGTTAATTGAAAAAGGTTTTAGCTACCACCTATATGCTCCCAGTGACAGTCAAAACTATATTTTCGGTTTTCCCTAATGATGTTAATTAGGCTCATTAAGATTACAAAGAAAGGAACCATGTAGAGAAATGGGAGTTTATTGTAAGAATGCAAGGGAAGTACAGGTAACAATAACAATAATGCCCTGGGTTTGGCTGTCCTGTGATTACAAATGAGCACACATTAGCATCAATATCCCAATCTCCCTAACTCTGAGCCCCAGCTTGCATTGAGAAACTGCTCTCTCTATGGCTTCCCTAGAGAATGCAGGTAGTTGATGGGGTGTCTCAAGGGAACTTGGGAACAAATGTACTCATGTTCCTGGGCTGGGGTTGGCCCAATGTCCTCTTCCATTGTCAATGCCATATGTAAAAATGCCAGTTTTCCAGGGACCGTTTCCTAATCTTCCCCAAGGTGTTCATCTTCCAGTTTGCAAAGCAGTGTTGGGTTCCATGCCAGTTTGGCAAGAATTCTGCCCCCAGTTCTGTGCTCAACATTGGTTGCTTTGGCCAAAAAGGCAGCCATGAAACCTTTCAGCTTCTGTGCACTTCTGAGTGACTAAGGCCATATTATACCCTTTATTGTTCCCTACATACAGAAATCCTTCTCTCCACCTTTATATGAATCATACTTGGGCACAGCAATTAATTTAAGTGAATACTGAGTATTGAAGGGTGGGATGGGGAATTGTTTAAATGTATCGGTCCAAGGCACCTGGGTTCCAGCCCCAGCCCAGGTAGGATTCCCTGTGACATTCAGCAGGCATCACAGTGTCCCAGAATGAACAGGAACACCATTCAGAATCCATCAGCATCTCCAGGGTCTCATTGATTTCTAGAGGCAAATTCCTTCATCTCTGATTGTGCTGTGTCTATGGGGAAACTGTCTGATTCCACTCTAGTCTATATTACCTCTCATCTTCTTTTTATAGCTTCCCTCTGTGGATGTCTAGAATTCTATGCTGTCTTCTGTGTCTCTGTTTTTTTATGTGAACTTCTCAAGAGAAATAATCTGATTGAGTCATTTAATGACTCTCCAGTATAGTCAATTAGTCACCATGCAACATAGCACGTCCATATTGGGCAGGATTCCCACATCGGGCCACTTCATTGATTGCTGGCCTGAGATTGGCCAAACCCTGACCTTATCAGCCATAGCCATGGTTCAAAGCACAGACAGCTATGCATAAAAATTTGCTCACGATGTGGCTCCTCAGAAGGCACCTGTGGACGTAAGAGATGCCCTGAGATTCGTAAACTCTTCTCCATTTACCCAAGCTCCAGCCTCAGGTGTCCAGCTTTCTCCTACACATATCCACCTGAGCATCTCAACCTTATCACATTTTACACTCTTCAAATTACCAATAAAAGCCTTATTTTTTTTCCTGCCTGCCTACTCTGACTTAAGTCCTCCCAGCCATAAATCTTGGATTTTCCCCTTTCCTCATCAAATATATTCAACGTGCATACAATCCAGTACATTTCTCTTTATATCCCCAAAACATCTGAGTTTCTTGCTCTAGCTCAGAACCTCATTTTTCTACACTTGGTCTATTGCAATAGCATCTGTATCATCTTGCTGATTCCATTACAGCCTAAAGTATACACAAGCACCATTATACTTGTGCGTAACTCTGTTCCTTTGATATACTATTAGTTATACTGAAAAGGTCTGTCTCTCTTCTGTGCTTGATCAACTTCCACAAATTCTTTAAAGGTGGCACAAATGTCACCTATTCCATGAGAAATTCCTAGCTTTCTCCTATCTCAGCCAATCAGACCCACATTCCTCTGTGCTAAATCCACATTCTTGCAGAAATCCCTGTCATAGCACATTAGGACTGAATGATATTGATTTATGTGCATGCAAAACTCCCTCTGCTGGACCACTTCACTGGGTTTGGGTGAGATGAGCTTACAGGATATTCACTGGTTCTAGCTCATTGAAACACAGTCAGTGTAAGGGACTTCCAGGCACTAATCTGAGTGTTCTAATATTAGCCTGAGCCTGAGTCCACATTCCTTCATTGAATCTGTTCTTCTTTTCCCCCACTGTGATGGTCCTCCACATGATATAGGAGGTGGTGGGAAGTGGGTGGCCATATCACCTACAGTGTGGAACAAAGCATTCTCTCTCTCTCTCTTTCTCAACATGTTAAGAAGAAAGAAAGTAGAGGAAGTGTAGATGAAAGAAGAGCAAGAGGCTGAATAAGTATGAACAGAGTGCACTGAAAAGACCTAGAAACAATGACCAACTCCGTAACAATGAACACCACTAGTGTCTACCTTGGGATCTCTAAGTATCAGTTTCTACTCACAGGAATAAGAGCTAATGGTCAAAATAGCAGAATCCAGAACTAGGATAGAATATTTGCAAGATGAGCCTAATATGCCATGTTATTGTAGAAAGCTAAAAAGCTGTCAGAGACTACTAGGGTTGAGCCAAGGACTCAGAAACCAGTTTGAATAAGAAGACAGACATCAGCAAGAGGGCAGAATAAGATTTTCCAGTGCTTGTTCCCCACAGGAACATCAATTCAAACAACTATCCACTCACAAAAATACCTTTACAAGAGCCAAGGAAATCAGATGGGAGATTATAGCACCTGAGTATAGCACATAAGAAAAAAAGATGAATTTAAGAGGCTAAGGACAGTTTTATGTCACCCACATCCCCTTGTCCAGCCCCAGGGTGTAGAGAGATAACGTCACCATCTAGGAGAGGGAAATGAGCACTGGATTTTGCACCAAATCCCCAAACTGGGTCCATCCCAGTAAAACTCACCACCAGGCATGTGCCTGGTTCTGGACTGCCCTTAGCACCTAGATGGCCTCTGTGGACTCAGGCTCTGCATTGCCACCCCTGCCTGTCAGGCCCCCATGGCCCCAGGCTCCAGACCACTCCAGTGCTGGGCTGGCCCCTACAACCCTAGTCTTCAGACCAGCACCCACCGAGTCTCCAGGCTGGCCCCTGTGGATATAGGTTCCAGACCCACCTAGTGCCAAGTGATCCCCTGTAGCCCCAGGCCCCAGGCTCAGCCCAGCACTGGCCACAGGTTTGCACATCTGGCCTCAAACACCAGGGTCCAGTAGACCCCAGCATTGAGGGACAAAAACCATGTAATCATCACAATAGATTCAGGAAAAGCTTTTGACAAATCCAACATTGCTTAATGATTAAAAATAAATTCTCGGCTGGGTGCGGTGGCTCATGCCTGTAATCCTAGCACTCTGGGAGGCCAAGGCGGGCGGATCGCTCAAGGTCAGGAGATCGAAACCAGCCTGAGCAAGAGCGAGACCCCGTCTCTACTATAAATAGAAAGAAAATTAATTGGCCAACTAAAAATATATAGAAAAAATTAGCCGGGCATGGTGGCGCATGCCTGTAGTCCCAGCCACTCGGGAGGCTGAGGCAGAAGGATTGCTTGAGCCCAGGAGCTTGAGGTTGCTGTGAGCTAGGCTGATGCCACGGCACTCATTCTAGCCCAGGCAACAGAGTGAGACTCTGTCTCAAAAAATAAATTAATTAATTAAAAAAAATAAATTCTCAAGGAATTAAGGATAGAAAGAATGTATTTCAACACAAAGTCCATGTGCAAGAAAATTACAGCTAATCTTATACTCAATGATAAAAAGTTGAAAGTTTTTCCTTTAAGATCAGGAGCAACATGCCTGCTTTTGCCATTTCTATTGAACATAGCACTAGACTAGAAGTGCTAGCCAGAGTAATTAGGCAAGAGAAAGAAATAAAAAGCATCAAAATTGGAAGGGAACAAGTTAAACTGCTCCTATTTGCAGAGGACATGATCTTATGTAGAGAAAATCCTAAAAATGCCACCAAAAAACTGTTAGGAAGCTGAGATGGGAGGATCTCTTGAGCCTGGGAGTTCAAGAGCAACCTAGGCAACATAGTGAGACCCTGTTTATTAAAAAAAAAAAAAAATTGAAAAAAAAGTAGTTGGGCATGGTGGTTCACATAGTTATTAACTATGTATTACATTCTTGAAAATTACTGAGAGAGTAGACTTTAAGCATTTTTACCACAGAACATTTTAAGTATGTGAAGTAAGGTATATATTAATTAACTTGATTTAGCATTCTGTGATATATATATTTCAAAATGTGCACATTAAATACATGCAAATTTTTATTTATCAGTTAAATTTTTTTAAATGTTAAAAATATGAAACTAACATGAATAAGGTATTGCTGACCCCAAATCGGACAATTAGAGCATCACCAAGAACACAAACTTCAGTAGATTAAAATGTAAGTAGGTTTAAATTCATGAGTTCATGGCAATTCTAAAAAAATATAAACAATTCATTGTTTGCTGTTGGAAAATGCTGGAAAAATCAACTCGTCATTTTGAAAACTGGTCAATAAATGGAATAATTAAGCATTTATCTTGATTCTCCTATATTAATTGTGTATCCCATCTAATGAACAAGGAAAGAATAATATAATACAAATATTACTATTTTGCAACTTCGAAAGAATTAATGGATCTAGTCAATGGTTAGCAATGATTGCCACCATCACAAAAATGGAGACAGCCAGAACTCACATGCATTCTAACGCAAGTACACATCTCCCATGATAGCCTTGAAGTTGAATTTGATCAAGTCTCTGGATCTACCACCAATGTATAGAAAATACAAGAAATAGAGGAATAATTGGCAAAATTCAGACTGCAAGAAACTCAGAAAAAATGACTCAGTTTTTTTCCAGCTGCCCATATTTATGTCTATACCTATGAATATGACAATGTCCATGTCTATGCCTATGTTTATCTCTACCTATGTTTGTTTTTGTTTCTATGTCTATGTTCATGTCTGTGTCACATCGGTCTCTCTGTCTCTGTGCATGTCTATGTCTATATCTATGTCTATGCCTGACGTGTGTCCATATCTTCTTACCTAGTTATTGTAAGAAAATAGATACAGGGGTGACCTATATATTAAAAAGAGACAAGACACACATAAGTTAATCACAGTATATGGACTTCATTTGGATTTTGATCAATTACGTTGTATAACAACTTTTAAGACAATTAGTGAAAGGTAAATGCTAACCGGTATTTGATATCAGATAATTATTATTTTTTAAGTGTGATAATTGCATCAGAGTTAGGTTGTTTTTCTAAATAGGTTCTTGTCATTCATAAATGCATGTAAATAGACTGTTTACATGACATCTGAGAGGTTTTAAAAAGACTTTATAAACATAGGGGCAGAGGAAAGTGGGTGAAGGTATAAATGAAACCAGATGGAGTTGAAGCAAAGTGATGGGAACATGGAGTTTCATTGTATTATCTTTTCTGCTTTGTAAATATTTGAATTGTTTTAAATGAAGAGGGAAGGAAAATATAAGATGCCTCTTCCTTTCCTATTCGCTTTGTTAGTTTCTGTTATTCCTTCATATGTCAGCTGCACTGCTGATTTCTCAGAGTAGCTGCAATGGATGTTTGTCATTCTTTTTGCTACCTGGAAACTGAAAAAGCCAGATACTTTTCTTTTCAGAACTTCTTGCAGTTGGAAAGAAGACTACCACTCTACCAAACAAATGCCCCAGAATTTCAAATGGAAAGAACAGGGACTGTGTAGGTTCAAGTCTGTGAGCAACCCAATATCCTCTAATTAAATTCTTGCCTATTTAATTTGGTGGATTCTGTTGCTTATAATCAAAAGCTTTGCTTAAACAAAAGCTTTCCCTAATTCCCAGGTTGCTTCACAGTTCCATTATAGGTTTTCATAAAACCATTTGCTTGTCTTTTACACAACTGGACACAGTTATAATTTATTTGCATGCTTACTTGATTAATACGTGTGTCCCTTATCATATCATTAGCTTCTTGAGTGCAAGGATCACGTGTGTTTTGCTTCACCTCTGAATTGCCATTGTCCGGCCCAGTGCCCTGGCATACTGCACAGGCTCAATAGATATCTTCTGAATGAATGTACAAGAGAATGAGAACAAGAAGAGGAGAATGAGAGTGCTGTATAATGCTCATCAATAAAAAGTTATATTCTTTTGGGCACATGGAAGAGTGTACTTAATGCTGTTTTGGGTAGGTGGAACCACGTAACTACTTATGTCAGGTAGTTTGCATAGCAGGGCCAGTTATACCTTTCAGTTGAAGGAATTTAACTGCCAGTGGGAAACCTTCTACTTCCTCTCTTTTCCTCTGGCAGAGACCAAGATGGCCCTGTGTTCCAAACGGTGCACCACAGGAGGGCAGAGTCTGTCAGCCTAAGTGCCTGAGTGACTCTGTGGAGGGGAGACTCTAAACTGGACTGCATTAAACATATAGGTTGAGCAAGAAACAAACAAAAAAAAAAACTGCTGTTGTATTGAGCCACAGAGATTTGGAGATATTGTCACCTTAACATAACCTACCCTATTTTGACACAACCAAGTGGAAGAAGAAAAAGAAAAAGCAAAAAAAGAGGAAATGGAAGAGTTAGATGTTTGTGGACAAAGAAGAAAATATTAGAACAGAGAGTCTAGTCTGCAGTATACAAATTTGGGAGCTTACCGATAGATATTTTGGGAGTTGAATCTCAACTCTGCCATTTACTAGCTGTGTGATATTGAGTGAGTTTCTTAACCTCTCTGAACCACAGTTCCCTCATTTAAAAATGGGAGAAAGAATGATACCAACTTTCTTGGGTGATTGGATAGGTTACATTTAAATGAGATAATTTACGTATAAGTACCTAACTGGCACGGTTTGGGTGCTCAGTGAAAGTTGATCAAATGAGTGAATGGATGGAAAGAAGTCACAGGTGAAATGAGGGAGGGGCAGAGGTGGAGGAAGCCATGTACTTGGAAAGGCCTCTGAGTGCTAACCGGGCCCATACTCTGAATATCCCAGGTCTGTCACTGTGCATTGTAATTTAGTAAATCATTTCAAGCAGTGGGGTGTTTGCTTATTCAATCAAGAAGTGGATTTATGCCTAATTCTGGCTGCTCCTCTGCAAAGTGTTGTGAGATCCGGAGGCTCCCCGGCTCGGGAGCCAGATTGCTGCATAGTGATTTATGTGATCTGGGAGGCTGGCCCAACAGCCATGAGCACAGGGCATAAATCTGAGGCAGGCAGTGAGCCCCGATTCAGCCTGGTACACCTTGGCAAAGCACCAGCCGTGAGCCCCTCCTCACCTCACTGCAGGGTCTTGATGTTGCAAAGGGAGAGGGCAAGGCCCAGGCTCTGAGGCCACCGGGTTGCATTTATTCATTCATGATTCGACCAGTAATCATTGCACATTCTCTGTGTGCCAGGCCCTGTGCTTGGCACTTGGGATATAATATGAAAGGCACAATCCCAACCCTCCTGATTCTCGTGCTCCAGCAAATAACTGTATTACAATGTGAGAAGTGCTGTAATAAGGGTAGCTGAAGACACTGTGGGGGCAGAGGGAGGCATCTGAGCTGGTCTTGGAGCATAAAAGTTGGCTTTTTAGAGCAGGGGATCTCTAAGCTGGGCCATAAAGGAGACTTCTGGAAAAAGGGAATGGCATTTGCAAAATCAAAGAAATGAGCAAGAGAATAAAAGAGACCAGATAGAAAACTCTGGAGAAGAAAGTCATTCATTATGGTGGGAGAGCAAAGTCGGAAGGGGGAGTGGGGAGAGGCGATGCTAACGAGGTGGGCAAGGGTCTGGTTGTAGAGACCCTTCAAGCCATGTTAAAGAGTTTGGACTTCCTCCAAAGGGCAAGGGGACGCCATTGAGATGGGGTGCAGAGTGATCAGAGTTTCTCTCCTGAAAGTTCCTATGGGTTTTCTATGCAGAATTGACTGGTGGAGACTACTTAACAGAAGACCATGCGGACGGCAGAGAACTCCAGGTGAAAGCTGATGGTGGCCGGAATTAGGACGTGGCAGGGAGTTTACAGGTTGGACATAAAGCAGATATTAATTACAACTTACAGTGTCAGGCACTGTCTAAAGCACAACATCATTGATTGAATTTTTGCAAGTTTATGATGTAGGTGTTACTAGTATGCTGTTTTTCCAGGTGGGGAATTTTAGGTACAAAGAGATTAACTTTCTTGAGGTCAAACAGCTTGTAAGTGACACAGCTGGGATTCAAACCCAGACAGTTGAATTCCAAGATCCATGCATGTAACCTGTGTGCTCTGCCGCCTTGTTAGACCAGGAGCTATCCAGAAAGTCGGGGTCCAAGGTCTGTGTTATTCACAGTACCTGGCACAAAGTGTGGCACTGGAAAGGTGATTAATTACTGTTTGTTGTAGACAGGACTGAACTGATGGATGGAGCCTAGCCAGCCTGGCTTTGCATCACTGCCCTGCCATTTCCTAGCTCTGACCACTCCAGCAAGTCCCCTTCTCTCTGCCAAGCCTCGGTCCTCTCCTCCCTAACAGAGGTTTAACTGGGAAACGAGGTGACTACCTCTCAGAGTTTCTTTGCACGTCTAGCCTGATAACGAACGTGAAAGTGTTTCATAAATGACGTGGCTCTCTGCCAGCGTGGTTATTACAATTGCTATTGTATGGGCTGAGACCCCACATTGGAATTCCAGGCGGCATTTTCCCTTTTGTTGAACACCACGAGCTTCCTTTTCCCTGGAAATCTTCAGCACAAATTAATTACTGTTATCTGTATCCCGGGGCTGTGGCCACCTAGCCATCCCTCTCTCCCTGACAGCTGAGGCTTTTATAAGCTCGGGAGTGGGAACTTCTTTCCTCCTGATGGCGGCTCCTTTTTCCCGCTATTTACTTCTCCTTTAATCTGCATATTATCATCAGCACAAAGCCCTCGGAATAACATCTGACAAATGATGCCTATTAAAAAAAACTGTGTGCACTTCTCTTTCACCGCCTTCTAATTTGGAATAGCATTATAACTATGCATCGCTAGACAAGCAATATTATGTTAAGAACATGATAAAATACCAGCAGCTCCGTAATGGCACCGACCAAATGGTAATTTCTGCTTCAGAAATTGGTCATTTATTTTGCTGGTCTGTTCTTACGTTCAAATTAGATGAAGTTTAATATACTGTAAAATTGAATGTATTCTGTCCTTTTCAACAAATATGGCGTGTGTGAAAATGATTTACGGCTCACGGGAACCTCTAAAACGTTAAATAATCTCTTTTTTTTGTGTGTTTCTTAAGTAAGTTATGGCCTGAGAGTTTAAACACAGGAAAAGGAAAACTTTATTAAGCTCCAGGCCCTAGTTCTCCTGTAATCAGGCGGTGGTGAGAGTCCGGGCTCTGCCCCCGCACATATTACAGTGGGCTGTAAGAGCAGCCACATTAATTGCTACATTAATTTCCTTCTATTAACTGTAATTGGGAGGAAAGCAAGTCTTCCCCAGTGAGTGTTATAATTTGTGACTTAATTTTTAATAAAGCTGTGTCGGGACCATGGGTGCTTAGCACAGGTCATTTCTTTCAGTGGGTGTTTGGCGTCCTGCTGCTAGCGCACTGTAAGAACAGCTGTGTGAAATGTGTGGCTGGGGGCAGAGGAAGCTGGGGAAGGAGAGCTTACGGCCCTCCCGGGGGCCGGCGAGGGGGAGGGATAAGGAGCTCCTTTCTGGAAAAAGGTTGACTTTTGACTTCCTTCCTGCCTGCCACCCTCTGCAGCCCCCCTCCAAGCCCCAGAGAAAGCTTGAGAAGCCCAGATACATGACCAAAGGTTATGGTTAGATGTCCAAGACACTGGCTGTGCCACTGACTCACTTTATGATGGCAGATAAGTCATTTGAACACCAGAGACTTAACTTTCCCTTCTGTAAAATGGGAGATTATATTAATGACAGCAATGGACTCTTTCATCACGTGTACTATGTACCAGGTAGTTTTCTATGCACTTTATCTGTATTCGTTAAATTCTTATAATAACCCCGTGATACTGATATATCCCCATTTTACAGATAAGGAAACCAAGACACAGAGACTTGCTCCAATAGGAATATGTAACTCGCTCTGGGTCACAGGGATAGTATGTGCAGAGGCAGGGTTGAATTCCAAGCTTTAAACCACTTAGGCTAAACTTTCCAGAATTGTAAGGAGACTTACTGGAGATGGTGGATGTGAGTGGGCTTGGCATTTCCTCATTGGCAAGTCTTTTGTTCAACAAATATTACTTGATTCCTGCTTTATGCCAGACACAGCCCTGGGGAGATACAGATGGATGACAGGAAGGTCAAGGTCTTTAATGCAATTAAAATATCACCTGGAAGCACTCTGTGAGCACACATCTTTCACCCACCAGCTAGTTCGTGGTGACAGCAGAAACTTCCTGCCACTCAGATTTAGTGAGAAGTTCAGCTCCAGCAGTTGGAGAAGAGAAGGGAATTAATTTTTGTCAGAGCCATTCCAGACATGTGCCGGTTTATTTATGCTATTTGTTTCATTCTCATAACAGCCTGGCAAGGTGTACCTTAATATCCCCATTTGACAGCTAGCCGAGAGCTGCTCTGCAGTTAGGAGACTCACCTGTGATCCTGCGGCTTCCTAATTAGCCTCCCGATTTCTACCTTTAGTCCAGCTTTGCCCCAAAGCAGAGTGACCCTAGTGGATCTTATCTGGAGCTAAAGGGAACAATTAGCCCGGAGCAAGAAAAGTTCCTGAAAAGGTTATAGGGCAGTGAGGGGAAATTTGGAGACACAGTGGAAGCCCAGCTTAGGGGGCAGGCTCAGAGCAGAATAAACAAACGTGTGGTTGGTAAAGGACCATAGTGATTACCGATGGAGACTTCTAGCCAGTCAGACCTGGATTTAAATTCTAGATCTCTCAGTCCTAGCTGGGTGACCTGGACAAGTTTCTCAAACCTCTGGAGCCTCAGTTTTCTCATTTCTAACAAGGGTGTGCTAAAATGTTGACTTCCTAGTGTTGCCGTGAGAATTTAATGAGATGCTGTTTGGGGGAATGATCTTAGCCCTGTGCCCTGCACAGAGAAAGCTCCTAATTAATGATTACTGCAATTATATTAGGAATTCTTGTTCTCGAGTCATATTGGAGGAGAAAATTACAACCAAGGTACTTCTCAGTACAACTGGGAAATATTCACCCCTACAATTTGTCATTGACTTTCTGTCTAGCTCTTACCCTTTAGGCTGGGACAGTTTATCAAATATGCATCAAGCCTCAGTTGACCAACAAAGAAAGAAAGAAACATTAACCCACTGTTGCTGTCTCCTAAACATTCTACTTCTCTGGGACCCTGGACTATGTATGCTTAATGCATGTTTGGGGTGATTCTTATGATTGGGCAAATTTGGGAAACTCTGTACCAAGTTGTGGTTCTCAGCATTAAGGTGTAAGTCACTTGGGGAACTTTTTATACTGCATATTTATGACCTTCTACCTCCATAAAACTGAAATTTAGGGTGCAGGACCCCCAAATCTGCATGTTTTTGGTGTTGAATTACAGAATGGAAGGATGTGCTAATGTCCCAAAATATGTTTCTAAAAATCTAAATTCTTCCTTCCAAATTTATAAAATCCTCCTGATTTATTTGGGGGGAGAAATTAGCCTCATTTCACATATAATGAAATGTTTAAAAAAAAAGAGGCAAGTTGTTTTCCGGGGAACATGGGCAAGTCACTTAACTTCTGAGGACCTTGGTTTTCTGATCAGGAAACAGGATGATAATACTCCCTTAGTAGGCTGTTCTGAGGGGTAGTCCAGATCCTTGTAGAGCACATGGCACACAGTAGGGGCTTTTAAGAGGGTAGATATTAATAATGAATTCTTTTTTTTTTTTTTTTTTTGAGACAGAGTCTCACTCTGCTGCCCGGGCTAGAGTGAGTGCCATGGCGTCAGCCTAGCTCACAGCAACCTCAAACTCCTGGGCTCAAGCGATCCTCCTGCCTCAGCCTCCCGAGTAGCTGGGACTACAAGCATGTGCCACCATAAC
>CAUYRT010045499.1:0-18655 GCA_963574885.1 Lepilemur ruficaudatus
CTAGCCCAGGCAAGAGAGCGAGATTCTGTCTCAAAAAAAAGTAGGTAGATAGGTAGGTAGGCAGGTAGATAGACAGTATTAGGTTAAAATAAATTAAGCCACGATTAACTAACCGAACTAGTTAGTTTCGTTTTCCACTAAGCTAACGGGAAACGCGGGATTTAAATGACTGTGGCAAGCGTGTGTTGTGAGCAGGCGTGGGCCCCAGTCTTGCCATTATCTCTGTCTTACCTGAGGCAGGTAAACCTGGGGAGCCCAGGGTGGGGGCAGTCTGACACACCTATACAAGGGCGTCTGTCTGCCGAGAGTCACTTCATTCACGTTCAGTCAAGAATCTGGATGAGCGGGACCTGAAAGTGGTTTTCTCAGTTTGCCCTGATCTTAATGGCTCTACACGTTGTGTGGCGCCTCCCTTCTTCTGTTCAGCAACAAAAACTAAATTCCATTTCATTGGTTGGCAGCACGGTCAGTGATTGGTGTTTTATCACATCCTGTTTGGTGGACGGTGTAAATGTTACCAGAGCAAAACCTACTTCTGGTGGCGGAGGGGGCTTGGATACTTGTGTTCAGTTTCAAGGTTAAGGGATACCCTGAATTAAAAACGTACCTTCCTCCCCGCCCCACAGGCGAGTGTACATATCTTACCTGGACAGTATTCATTTCTTCCGGCCCCGTTGCCTCCGGACAGCCGTTTACCATGAGATCCTTATTGGATATCTAGAGTATGTGAAGAAATTGGGGTGAGTTTGGATTAAATTATTCAGAATTAATAAAAACTATTTTTTGTTGTATGTTTATTTTGTGAAATGAGGGTTTTTTTTCCCCAAGTTTTACGTATTTTTGTATTCTGAGATCAATTCAGAGGTCTCCAAAGCCCCCCTTTCCCAGTGCCCCAGACCCTCAAGTGTCTAATCCTGTGCACATGGCCCACTCTTCCCTGCCTTTACTGTCTTGTCATTTTTTTCTCATTTGAGTCTTTTTTTTTTTTTAACTTTATTAAGGTAAAATTTGCATGTCATAAATTCCACCTATTTCAGATGTACAATTCAGTGGCTTTTAGTAATTTACTGAGTGTTGCAGCCATCACCATAAGTCAGTTTCAGAACATTTGTATCCTGCCCTACAAGATCCCTTGTTCCTCTTTGCTGTTAATCCCTGTCCCAACTCTGCCCCAGGCAACCACGAATTGACTTTTTGTCTCCATGAATGTGTCTTTCTGGATTCTTCCTATAAATGCAGTCCTCCAATGTGTGCTTTCTTGGGTCTGGCTTTTTTTCCTAATACTTTGTTTTTATACTCTAGATCTGTCACTTTCCTTTCCCAAACTTGAAAAGGTTAGAGGTATTTGATCAAGTGTCTTGAACAGAATGCATGAGATTCATGTTGACATTAACCCCTTAGAAATGCTTGGCCAATGGCCGGGCGCGATGGCTCACGCCTGTAACCCTAGCACTCTGGGAGGCCGAGGTGGGTGGATCGCTCAAGGTCAGGAGTTCGAAACCAGCCTGAGCAAGAGCGAGACCTCGTCTCTACTATAAATAGAAAGAAATTAATCGGCCAACTAAAAATATATAGAAAAAATTAGCCAGGCATGGTGGCGCATGCCTGTAGTCCCAGCTACTCGGGAGGCTGAGGCAGTAGGATTGCTTGAGCCCAGGAGCTTGAGGTTGCTGTGAGCTAGGCTGACGCCACGGCACTCACTCTAACCTGGCCAACAGAGTGAGACTCTGTCTCGAAAAAAAAAAAAAAGAAATGCTTGGTCACGCTGCCTGTGCCATGCACATGGGCAACTCAGCTCCTCGTTCCTACGTGTCTCGATGAGCGTCATGTTCCGGGCTCTTAACGAGGCTACAAGTTTCCTCCGCAGCCGCAGCCCTGCCCTGTTTGTCCACCCTGTGTTTCAGGGCAGCATCCAGGCTTGCTCCCTCAACCCCCAGCATGCTGGTTGGGAACCTCTCTGAGTCTCTAGCAAGTTCTGCCATAAGTATTATGGTCATTGCTTTGTTTTCTTCTTTCTTTATAATTACCTCTGTCGTCACTTCAGTCCCTATTCGTCAGCTGTAACTCCTTGAAGTCAGGGCCCATTTCCCTGACACTTTGATCTGACTTGTGTGCACATGTCCTGCAGGTATGTAACAGGGCACATCTGGGCCTGTCCCCCAAGTGAAGGAGACGACTACATCTTCCATTGCCACCCCCCCGATCAAAAAATCCCAAAACCAAAACGGCTGCAGGAGTGGTACAAAAAGATGCTGGACAAGGCATTTGCGGAGCGGATCATTCATGACTACAAGGTACCCAGTGCTGAGGGACAGTGATGGCTCTTGTTACAATTGAGTGAAATATGTTGTATGTTTTTTTTTTTTTAATAAATTTGTTTTTCCTTTTTTTTTCTTTTGGACCACTCTTCCATAGCTGTAATAATGTTCACTTACGAGGATTAGAAAGCAGAAATAAAAGGCATAGAGTCTATAGAAGCATTTTCTGTAGTCCATCAGGATTTCTAACCTGGTCGTCTGAGAGCCTGTTTAAATTGGCTGGTGTTGGTGACCCAGGCGGCACCTGTGTGGTCCCCAGGAGCACCCTGTGGACCCCTCATCTCACAGCTGTGCTTTGCTCACTCCCAGGACATTTTCAAACAAGCAACTGAAGACAGGCTCACCAGCGCCAAGGAATTGCCCTATTTTGAAGGTGATTTCTGGCCCAACGTGTTGGAAGAGAGCATTAAGGAACTAGAACAAGAAGAAGAAGAGAGGAAGAAGGAAGAGAGCACAGCAGCAAGCGAAACCACCGAGGTATGGACCTCCCCCCAAGTCCCCCTGCCCACATGTCCCTCCAGAGCTGCAGGAGGTGCAGGGCTGTGCTCAGGGCAGCAGGCCGGTGTTTTGTGCCTCCCCCACTCGGCCTGCTGTGCACCATTGTCCCTGCTTCCGTGGGGGCAAACAGCAAGACTCGCAGACATGTCATGGTGTGCTTTGAGGGAGCAGTGGAGGCCTGAACAGGAAGGAGCTCCAGGTAAAGAGGATTTGGGAGGAGGTTTTGTTGGGTTGGGGTCCCATTGGGGAGGGAGTTCATGGACCAAGAACCACCCACCACAGGAAGGTGCAGGGGAAAGACCTTCCAGGCAGTGGGAAGAAGCATGCCATGATTGGGATCGTGAAGCTTCTTGCAGCTGTCCAAGGAAGCGGTGATGGTGGCATAAATTCAGTTTGCAGCAGCAGCTGTGTTGAAAATGTATTATGAATTTTAAGGTAGCAACCCCAGAACATGGGATGGGTCTCTGTGGCTTGTGAGGAAGAGCCCTGAGTTGAGGCGGCTCCTGTGAGTTCATGTTGCTGCCAGGAGCTGCCCTGAGGAAGCTGGGGCCACGGGTGTAAGACCCGGCAGAGGACGCAGTGCTCTTGCCTGCCTGCCGCGTCCGAGGGGGGAGTGGGAGACCGGGCCTCTGGGCGAGCTGCACTGCCTGTCACACTCACACTTGGCGCACAAGTGATTGTCGAGTGGCCGCCACATGCCAGACACTGCGCCTTAGAGCAAGTCGCTTGTAGGACAGTCCTTAGCCTCTAGCAGAACAGAGAAAACATGGACCAGGATGTGACACCAGTTTGTGTCCAGGTGGTTTCTGAGAAGAGCTCTAGGACTATTATTTTTTGA
Source organism: Lepilemur ruficaudatus (assembly GCA_963574885.1). NCBI lineage: Eukaryota > Metazoa > Chordata > Mammalia > Primates > Lepilemuridae > Lepilemur > Lepilemur ruficaudatus. The sequence continues at coordinate 3,655 of CAUYRT010045499.1, forward strand.
CTTCCTCTCGTTGAGGCCTCCCCAGCGGATCCATCCTCCGCCTGCTCTTTGGAGCGAGGCTGGTCCTCCTCACCAGTGTCTGGTGAATTAACATTTGAGCAGTTCCTCCTCCTCCTCCTCCTCGGGGTGATTCAGGAGCACGTCCGGAGGCCTACACTCATGCTGACCTTTGAAAGGTGACCAGAATTTCAGTGGCTAACTTGAAGTTCAGCACGAGAGAGAAGTAGATGTTGCAGAAACTAGGGGCTTTCTGAATTGTGCTAGATGTCTCAGGGAGGTGGCCTGGGTCAGAACTGTGCATCCGGGGCTTGCACAGGCGAAGGTAGAATGACTGCAGGGAAGGGAATGTAGGCCGCCAGGTATGGAAGCCTCTGGTGCCAAGTTAGAGTCAGTGCCCTGACTGCTGAGCTCTTGGAAACGCTCCGCAGAGCACAGGGGTGCCGACGTGGGTGCTGCTGTGTGAGGAGGAGGGCTCTGTGGAGAATGCAGGCCTGAGCTTCGTCCCACCCAGGGAGGGTGCACCTGCTGTGGTGGGCCGGGGATGGGGCCGTCAGAAGATGGAGAGAGACAAGGGAGGGCAGGGTGGCCAGGTGTTGGCAGATAGACCTGCTGCTCCGCGTGTGTTCAGTTCATAGCTGTGGCGGGCGAGGACTTCCCTTTCTCAGGGCACCCCAGGACCTCACAGTGTTAGTTAACTTCGATTGTGGCCAGCACTTGAGGTGTAATGCTGCTTTGCCGTTAAAAATTACGTTCTCAAGTCAGGGGAAGAGAAATACTTGCAGTAGTGTTAAATGGGAAAACAAACAGGATGCACCTTCATATATACAATCCCAACTTTATGAAGAAAAATTACATACACAAATACAAACGTGCACAATTTCTTGGTAAAATTCCAAGAAGAAAAAGACAAAATGCTATTGTACTTAATAGCCAAAAAAGAAAAAACACTTTTGTTATCTGACAATGTTTCTTAGTTTTATGCAGTGAATATTTTTCTATATATATATATTTTTTTTTAGTAGAGACGGTCTCGCTCTTCCTCAGGGTGGTTTCGAACTCCTGACCTTGAGCAATCCGCCCGCCTCAGCCTCCCAGAGGCTAGGATTACAGGCGTGAGCCACCGCGCCCGGCCTGCAGTGAATATTTTTCTTTTGTAATTTCTTAAAAATAGGGTGACAGAGCAAGACCTGTCTCTTAAAAAAGAAATAGATTTAATTTGGCCAGGTGTGGTGGCTCATGCCTATAATCCCAACACTTTGGGAGGCCGAGATGGAAGGATCACTTGAGGCCAGGAGTTCAAGACCAGCCTGGGAAACATAGCAAGACTGTGTCTCTACAAAAAATTTAAAAAATTAGCTGAGCCTGGTTGCACACACCTATAGTCCCAGCTACTTGGAGGAGGCTAAGGTGGGAGGATGGCTTGAGCCCAGGAGTTGGAGGCTGCGGTGAGCTATGATGATGCCACTGTACCCCAGTCTGGGTGACAGAGTGAGAGAGACCCTGTCTCTTAAAAAAATTTTTTTAAATAGACTTCATTCTTTAGAACAGTTTTAAGGCTTACAGAAAAATTGAGCAGAGCTCTCCAGTATGCTCCAGTGCCCAATTTCTTGTGTTACTAACATCTTACATTTGTTGCAATTAATGATCCAATATTGATACATTAGTATTAACTAAAGTTCACACTTTGTTCAGATTTCCTCTGTTTTTCCCTGCTGTCCCTTTTGTGTCCCAGAATCCCACTAAGGACCCCACACAACATTCAGTCATGTCTCCTCAGGCTCCTTTCAGTACGGACAGTGGCCCAGGCTCCTGCCCATGGCATGGGGTACAGTTAGGTTCCTCCTCTGAACTGACATTCGTTTTGTGCACCCAGAACCTGTCTCTCTCCTCCTGTTAAAAATGAAGTTCTCTGGACCAGATCTGGTTTAAATTTTCTACCTTGAAATCTAAACAAATAACAAGCCTGAATTCTTTCCAGAGCATTCTTTCCAGGAGCATTTGGACTGAGGAGTGAGACCCTTTTGGAGTGAAGCGCAGTGGTGGGTGGGGCAGACCCAGCGGGGGGACTGTGGGGGGGCCTGCCCTGGGGTGGACCTTGAGTGGGCCCTGCAGAGCTGCTGGAGTCCCTGCTCCTGCCAGTGTGGCTACTCGGCACTTTTCCTGTGTCGGCCGAATCCTCACACGCTGTCTGTGTAGAGCCTTTCTCAAGCAGAGAAGCTACTGACGTGTGAGTGTGATATAGAACCTCCAGTGGCCCCCCCTTTTTCTCATTCGTTAGTTTCTGAACTGGCATTCCAGGTCTGTTCTTCCTTCGAGAGGGAACGTGAAATAGAATTGAAAATGGCACTGGCCTGGCGGAGGACGGCCTTGCTTTTGCAGACAGCAGTGTGTCTGCAGCCCGCATGTGGCTGTGTACAGGTAGACACCTGCCCAGTGGTCGCCTGCCTTGGGCTGGGCTTCTTGGAGCCCCCGTGGCCTGGGAGCTGGGCCTCAATGCCAGGCATGGAGAGGAAGCTGGCCTTATCTGACGTTGTCGCATGTTGTTGCAGGGCAGTCAGGGTGACAGCAAGAATGCCAAGAAAAAGAACAACAAGAAAACCAACAAGAATAAAAGCAGCATCAGCCGAGCCAACAAGAAGAAGCCCAGCATGCCCAACGTGTCCAATGACCTGTCGCAGAAGCTCTACGCCACCATGGAGAAGCACAAGGAGGTAGAGGCGCAGGCAGCCGAGGGTCTCAGGCTTGTCGGGGCCCAGAGGAGGGGAAGGAGTGTGACTGTCATACCTGGGCTCCCCATGCGGGGCTGCGGTGGGAGGGAGGGCCAGCCCTGAGGAGGCAGATCTGGCCCGTTTGGCAACGCCACGTGACATGTTAGCAGTTCTATTCCATCCAGGGAGCTGGGGCCTTCAGGCAGACCTCGGGCTTAGCCGCCTTCCCATTCTGCAGGCAGGTAGCCCTGCGCCTGCACTGAGCTCGCCCTCAGGGTGCCACCCGCCTCTCCATGGGGCTACAGCTGCTCCTCTCCTGCAGGTCTTCTTTGTGATCCACCTGCACGCTGGGCCTGTCATCAACACCCTGCCCCCCATCGTTGACCCCGACCCCCTGCTCAGCTGCGACCTTATGGATGGGCGCGACGCCTTCCTTACCCTCGCCAGAGACAAGCACTGGGAATTCTCCTCCTTGCGCCGCTCCAAGTGGTCCACGCTGTGTATGCTGGTGGAGCTGCACACCCAGGGCCAGGACCGCTTCGTCTACACCTGCAACGAGTGCAAGCACCACGTGGAGACACGCTGGCACTGCACCGTGTGCGAGGTAGGCCCCGCCTCCCCCACCCCGGCGGCCTGTGTCGGGGCTTTCGACGGCGTCCCTTTGCGTGGGTGCTGGAGCTGGTGTCTTTGCTCGGCGCTGTTCACACTGACTTCCCCAGGACGAGCAGGCAGCCAGGAGAGCACCCGCTCGGTGTTGGGGGCAGGCGTGGAGAGAGGGCTCAGGGCACTTGGCTTCTGGTGGGAATTCTGACCTGTCTGCCCCCTCCTCATGCCTCCATTTCCAGCCCTGCTGAGGCGTTGGGGTACGCTTTGCCCCACTGGCAGGTCAGGCACCCTTGCTCAGGGGTCTTGAACCCCCTCCTGCTTGTCCTGCTGGACCATGGCCGTGCTCACTGGCCGCCTCTGCAGAAGTCTGGCGCCGCTGTGAAATGGCTCAGGCTGTCCCTCCTGTGGGCTGAGCCAGCTGTGCTGGGCCCTCTGCCTGCCTTGGTGCAGACAATTGCAGTCACCCCCCCTCCCCACTGTCACCACCTTCCTTTCAGGTCAGTCATAGTCACCTGCCAGACTAGAGCAGCTTTAATCTCTGGGGAGAGCAGCTTTCTTCTTTCCCCACTTCTGAATGCCTCTTCTGTTTTTCCAGCTTCATCCAGCCTCCTGTGTCCTCTTACTGATTCTTCATGCTGGGATTTTCATGTCTTTCTGTGGATGTGGTTATCAAACCTGGTCTTAGGGCTCCAGACTTCAGATTTAGTGCTTCATTTTCTCAGTTTACGGGGGCAAGCAGTTTTTAGAAACTTGGGCTTCCACATTGGAGAAGGACCATTTGGTGCTCTGGGTAGCCCGCAGCCTTCTTCCTGGAAAGAGGCACTTCGCGGCCTTCGGCAGCACTTAGGAGGAAATGGCCACAGTATCCCTCATCCTCTGACTGCGGGGCTGCACGCCGTGGGCGTAGGGGTGGGATGGGACATGGCAGTGTCCTGATGCAGTTCCCAGGCACAGGAAGCCAGGAAGGAAGGGGGCTGGTGTCCACTGCCCGTGAGCCTCAGGCAGACACCAAGTCCATGAGCTGGCAGGTCGGGAGGGTCTCGGAGCACAGGTCAGGGTGCCTTGGGAGCCTTTTGAGCTGTTCCCAGCAGTGAAGGTCCTGAGGGGGTGACGCATTGGCTATCTGGATCCTGTCCCAGGCACAGGCCCAGTGGTGGGGAGGGGCAGCCAGAGTGTCTGGTCGTATGGGCCCATGCTGACGCTGCCTGTCCCCTCCCCTGCTTGCAGGACTACGATCTCTGCATCAACTGCTACAACACGAAGAGCCACGCCCACAAGATGGTGAAGTGGGGGCTGGGCCTGGATGACGAGGGCAGCAGCCAGGGTGAGCCGCAGTCCAAGAGCCCCCAGGAGTCGCGGCGGCTGAGCATCCAGCGCTGCATCCAGTCGCTGGTGCACGCGTGCCAGTGCCGCAACGCCAACTGCTCGCTGCCGTCCTGCCAGAAGATGAAGCGGGTGGTGCAGCACACCAAGGGCTGCAAGCGCAAGACCAACGGGGGCTGCCCAGTGTGCAAGCAGCTCATCGCCCTGTGCTGCTACCATGCTAAACACTGCCAAGAGAACAAATGCCCCGTGCCCTTCTGCCTCAACATCAAACACAAGCTCCGCCAGCAGCAGATCCAGCACCGCCTGCAGCAAGCCCAGCTCATGCGCCGGCGGATGGCCACCATGAACACCCGCAATGTGCCTCAGCAGAGTTTGCCTTCTCCTACCTCAGCACCGCCCGGCACCCCCACACAGCAGCCCAGTACTCCCCAGACGCCGCAGCCCCCTGCCCAGCCCCAGCCCTCGCCTGTGAGCATGTCACCAGCCGGCTTCCCCAGTGTGGCCCGGACTCAGCCCCCCACGACGGTGTCTGCAGGGAAGCCCACCAGCCAGGTGCCGGCCCCCCCGCCCCCCGCCCAGCCCCCACCTGCGGCAGTGGAAGCAGCACGGCAGATAGAGCGCGAGGCCCAGCAACAGCAGCACCTGTACCGAGTGAACATCAACAATGGCATGCCCCCGGGGCGTGCAGGCATGGGGACCCCAGGAAGCCAGATGGCCCCTGTGGGCCTGAATGTGCCCCGACCCAACCAGGTGAGCGGGCCTGTCATGCCCAGCATGCCACCTGGGCAGTGGCAGCAGGCCCCCATCCCCCAGCAGCAGCCGATGCCAGGAATGCCCAGGCCTGTGATGTCCATGCAGGCCCAGGCGGCCGTGGCCGGGCCCCGGATGCCCAATGTGCAGCCACCCAGAAGCATCTCACCCAGCGCTCTGCAAGACTTGCTGCGGACCCTGAAGTCACCCAGCTCCCCTCAGCAGCAGCAGCAGGTGCTGAATATTCTCAAATCAAACCCGCAGCTAATGGCAGCTTTCATCAAACAGCGCACAGCCAAGTACGTGGCTAACCAGCCTGGCATGCAGCCCCAGCCTGGCCTCCAGCCCCAGCCCGGCCTCCAGTCCCAGCCTGGCATGCACCAACAGCCCGGCCTGCAGAACCTGAACGCCATGCAAGCCGGCGTGCCGCGGCCCGGTGTGCCTCCACAGCAGCAGGCGATGGGGGGCCTGAACCCCCAGGGCCAGGCCCTGAACATCATGAACCCAGGACACAATCCCAACATGGCGAGTATGAATCCACAGTACCGAGAAATGCTAAGGAGGCAGCTGCTGCAGCAGCAACAGCAGCAACAGCAACAGCAGCAGCAGCAGCAGCAGCAGCAGCAGCAAGGGAGTGCTGGCATGGCCGGGGGCATGGCAGGGCACGGCCAGTTCCAGCAGCCTCAAGGACCCGGAGGCTACCCGCCGGCCATGCAGCAACAGCGGATGCAGCAGCATCTCCCTATCCAGGGCAGCTCCATGGGCCAGATGGCAGCTCAGATGGGACAGCTCGGCCGGATGGGGCAGCCGGGGCTGGGGGCAGACAGCACCCCCAACATCCAGCAGGCCCTGCAGCAGCGGATTCTGCAGCAGCAGCAGATGAAGCAGCAGATCGGTTCCCCGGGCCAGCCTAACCCCAGGAGCCCCCAGCAACACATGCTCTCAGGACAGCCACAGGCCTCGCACCTCCCTGGCCAGCAGATCGCCACGTCCCTTAGTAACCAGGTGCGGTCTCCAGCCCCTGTCCAGTCTCCGCGGCCCCAGTCCCAGCCTCCACATTCCAGCCCATCACCACGGATACAGCCCCAGCCTTCACCACACCACGTCTCGCCCCAGACTGGTTCCCCCCACCCCGGACTCGCAGTCACCATGGCCAGCTCCATAGATCAGGGACACTTGGGGAACCCCGAACAGAGTGCAATGCTCCCTCAGCTGAATACCCCTAGCAGGAGCGCACTGTCCAGTGAACTGTCCCTGGTTGGGGACACCACAGGAGACACGTTAGAGAAGTTTGTGGAGGGCTTGTAGCATTATGAGAGCATCACTTTTTTTCCCTTTCATGTTCTCGGACCTTTTGTACTGAAAACCCAGGCATCTAGGTTCTTTTATTCCTAGATGGAACTGCTACTTCCAGGCTGTGGAAGAGTGGATTGATGTTTAAAGAAACAATACAAAGAATATATTTTTTTGTTAAAAACCAGTTGATTTAAATATCTGGTCTCTCTCTTTTTTTTTTTTCCGTTTTGTTTTTGTTTTGGGGGGAGGGGGGTTTGTTTGGATTCTTTTTGTCGTCATTGCTGGTGACTCATGCCTTTTTTTAATGGGAAAAAACAGGTTCATTATATTCATATTTTTTATTTGTATTTTCAAGACTTTAAACATTTATGTTTAAAAGTGAGAAGAAAAATAATATTCAGAAACTGATTCCTGAAATAATGCAAACTTATAATGTATCCCGGTAACTTTCTGACGTTTCGGGAAGATTTTTTTCTATAGTGAACTCTGTGGGCGTCTCCAAGTATTACCCCTGGACGATACGAATTGACTCCGGCGTGCACACACACGTACACACACCCACACACATCTATCTATACATACTGGCTTGCGCCAAACTCTTGTCTTGCAGATGTAGAAATTGTTGCTTTGTTTCTCTGATAAAACTGGTTTTAGACAAAAAATAGGGATGATCACTCTCTTAGACCATGCTAATGTTAATAGAGAAGAGCATTCTTTTCTTTCTTCTACGTGAAACTTGAAATGAGGAAAAGCAATTCTAGTGTAAATCATGCAAGCGCTATAATTACTATAAATAAGAAAATTCGAGAAGATTCAATCACTGTATAGAATGGTAAAGTACCAACTCATTTCTTATATCATATTGTTAAATAAACTGTGTGCAACAGACAACAAGGGTGGTCCTTCTTGAATTCATGTACATGGTATTAACACTTAGTGTTCGGGGTTTTTTGTTATGAAAATGCTGTTTTCAACATTGTATTTGGACTATGCATGTGTTTTTTTCCCCATTGTATATAAAGTACCGCTTAAAATTGATATAAATTACTGAAGTTTTTAACATGTATTCTGTTCTTTAAGATCCCTGTAAGAATGTTTAAGGTTTTTATTTATTTATATATATTTTTGGAGTCTGTTCTTTGTAAGACATGGTTCTGGTTGTTCACTCACAGCGGAGAGGCCGGGGCTGTGGTCGTGGTGGCGACACGGGTGGCAGCTGGGAAACATGTCCCAGCTGAGCAGCTGCCTGGAGGGTTTTCTTCCCAGAGACTGAGACAGGCAGCTCGGCGCTGGCCCCACACGTCAGATGCTCACAGGTGAATGTCACTCACGCGGTCAGCGACACAGTTGGTCTGAAACAGCACTTTGCTTCCCCCCCATCCTCCCTCCCCTCCCCCTCCCTGTGGCTGCCCCTGTAGTGAGAGTTTCCTGCGGTCTGTTCAGGCAGCCCCCACCCCTGTACATAAGTCCCAGAACTGATGCACAGGGTGCTCCAGGGGCTCAAGGTGCTTCCTGACTTCCCCCAACATCCTGCTGCCCCCACAGGTGTGTCCCACGTGGCCTGACCCTGGGGCCCTCCCTCCTTGAGAAAGCATGGGAAAGTGCCAGCCTGGAGACTGCTCTGGAGCACCGGTCTCTCCTGCCCTTGAGATGGTGGGAAAAGGCCCTCCCCCACTTAAAGGACACTGGCACTCAGCCACGAGGTCCCACCACCTCCCCTGGGGGTCCAGTTCCAGGTCCCCTGACTGAGTAGGGACAAGTCCACAAGAAAATGTAAGACTTGCTTCTGAGAGGAGGACAGTCACAGAAGAGCTGAAGTTAGTCCTCCAGTCTGTGGCCCCAGGGGACTCTCATCCCTCGTCTTCCAACTGAAGGGCGGTCTGGATGCAGGGCTGGAGGGGCCGTGTGGTAAATGTAGAAATCATGGCCCAAAGAGCTTCCCTTTGGGCTCTTATGTTCACAGAGATTTTTTTAAAATACTTGAATTCCTGGTTTGGGAATCTAAATTTGAGGAAAACTAAAAAATTGGAAGAGTGCAATCTAGTTTTAGCAGTTTTAAATCTTGAGTTTTAAAATGTAACTTGATTAAACCAGGTAAGAAAAAGACCGTTCAGCACCCCCTACCCCTGTCTCCACTTCATCCCGAAAGGGAAGATCTGTCGTCCGTGCTCAGTTCGCTGGGCTCTTGCACAGCCACTGTCCTTTTCACAGTCACCCTTCCCGCCAGCGGGGTGCCGAGGCCATGTGTGCCAGCCAGGCAGGTCGCAGCCCTGGAGGGGAGCTGCGGGGCCACGCTCGGAAAGCCGCGCTCCCCTGGATGTGCAGCCTTTGATTTGGGGCAGTGGGGGGCATCTTTTTCAGGTTATCCTGGGATTCAAAACTTTATGTACCAACTTCATCTTGGAAGTTTGCATCCTGTGCAACTGTCTTGGGCAATCCAGATGTCAAAAGATGTGGCTGAGGGTGTGGTCTGTGAATACTAACCCTAAGCTTGTCCTGGGGAAATTTCTGTAAGAAAGCTGGAAAGCCCCAACGCTGTGTCTCATGCTGTATACTTAAGAGGAGAAGAAAAAAGTCCTATATTTGTGATCACAAAAAGGAAACTTGAAATGTGCTGGTGTTTATAATAAAAGCTGGTAAAACTGCTTGGATTCAAAGATGGTTCAAATTGGCTAATGACTTTGAGCTCAGCAGCTAGTCATTTACATTGAAGATGCTCAGTTGTGTTTTGATCTCATCTGAGATGTGTTTGGTGCTGTCTTTGAAATTCTAGCATGTTAAATAGGATGAGATGTCCTGGATAACCTGACTTGAGGCTGCTGCTGCTTCTAAGATCTCAGATTGAAGACTTGTCACTTTCGATTTTCTTTTCTTTTCTTTTCTTTTCTTTTCTTTTCTTTTCTTTTCTTTTCTTTTCTTTTCTTTTTTTCTTTTTTTTTTGAGATAGGGTCTTGTTCTTGCTCTGTTGCCTAGGCTGGAGTGCAGTGGCATCATCATAGCTCACTGCGGCCTCAAACTCCTAGGCTCAGGCGATCCTCCTGCCTCAACCTCCTGAGTAGCTGGGACAAAAGGTGCACACCATGCCTGGCTAAAATTTTTTTAACTTTTTGTAGAGATGGGGTCTCACTGTTGCCCAGACTGGCTATTTCTTTTGAATGCTGTAACATGGAACCAAAAGATTTCATTTGAACCAAAACAAGCTTTTAGCATTGGATGGCAAAATAAGCTACCGTTAAACACAAAACACCTCTCCTAAAGGAGATGATGGCATGTTGGTAGCCATTTGCTACCAGGAAGTACTTGAGCACAGGGCAGTACTGAGAAGCAGGCGCCCAGGTGCAACACTGTAACGAGCAGGTATCCGGAACTCACAGTGTGAGAATAAAGTCTTCATCTCAGACCACAAAGACACACCTTCCTCACAGGTTGGTTTCACGGGCGTTACTCCCGTATATATTTCGTAATGAAGTAGAAATCAAGGGTAGGGGAACAGGTCAATTACAAGAAATGTGGGTGAATGTAACGCCAGACTGACAAGCCTTTGAGGGGTTTTGATAAGTGGGTGCGAATGGTTGTGCTGCGACATGCTCGCATCTTTTTATGGAGAATTTACTAGGAATCTTTTGGCTGTGATATCACCAATAATTCACTACGCCGAAAAATTCAGAGAGAGCAGACAGCTGTGAGACACCTCGATTTAGAAAGTATCACAGGCGCATTTCAGGGGGTTAGCAGGAGAGTGGAGGAGAGATCAGACCGGAGGCCTCTGAGGTTGGAGGGCTGGAGGACCCTTGAAGCATCACTCGATGTAGCTCCAAGCAGGGGCCTCCGCCTTAACCTTGAGTTCCCCAGATTCTGCTTTCCTCATGTGCATAGTAAAATGCAGACACAGGAACATCACTGTAATTTGTGAAACGCTGTTTAAATGTGTTCACAGAGGAAAGCAGAGTTAACTTGGTGAGTTCACAGAGCAGCAAGGGGCAGACTGGGCACCCGGCCCCTTCACCCTCGCTCGGAGGAGCCTTCCTTCCGGCCTTGAGAGCCGTCCTCTCCCCACCTCTCATCCGTGCTCCACAAACTCACCTTGAGTCCACTCTGGGGGTGCCTTGGGGAGGTGGGAGAGTTTATAATGTGCTGTAACCCCTCCAATGCCGTGTAGACGGTATGTGGTAACCAAGTCCGTACAAAGGCCAGTTTGGGACCAGCCTGCCCGTTTGGTCCCCACTGGTTAGCTTTGTCACTGGAGAAGAAGAAACACTGACAGCCCTAGTGCTGGGCAGCCCTAGTGACCACAGCATCAGCGCCTGCCGTGGGTGACCAGTGCACTCCCCACCACAGCCTGCCAGAGGGCGGAGGGACTGAAGCAGTCGTGGGTGCATCCATGGAATTCGGAATAAAGGGTGTTCAAGGGAAGTGGTGGCGGTTAGGCAATGCTCCCAACCGGGGTGAGAATCCGGGTCTGGAGGTCCTGGGGTCGGGGTGCAGAGTCTGGGAAGGGCGGTGGCGGGCTGTGTTCCTGCTCGGGCTGTGCAGGGGTCCCTCTTTCTCCTGCCAGCCAGGCTTTCTGCTGCCAAGACCCCTTCCTCATCGTCTGCGGCCCCACCTGGCATTTGAACCTGACAGGTGTTGGGCGGCTGGGGCTGGAGCACAGAGGCCCTCTCAGCTTCACAGGACGCTGATTCTCGCCGTTCCTGACCCTTGAGAGACATGTCGGGTCCAAATTTTAATTTCCTGGGTGAGGAAAAGGGGTCCTATGTGGGAAGAGGGCAGCTAGTGTCAGAAACGGTGTGAATGATGTGAGTGGGCCAAGGCCGAGGCGTCGCTCCCGCCAGAATGGGCGACTAAGGACCGGTGCAATGCAAACCTGCCACTGTCTGGAGCGCTGCAGTTGGCCGGCTGGCCAGGCCCAGGCCTGTTCACCCAGAAGCTTTGGATGAGCACCGAGGAGCAGCCTGGGAGAACTCGGTGGGTGGAGACAGGTCCTAGAGGAAGGGGCAAGAGGGGCGAGGACCTGATGCTGGGAGAGCCAGAGCCGGTTCGTCCTGCTGGAAACAAGGAAAATGTCTCTTCATCAGGAGCTGATGGTTGCCCCGGGCTCGGCAGCGTAGGTGATGCACCTGTCCTTTGCCTGGGCACTGCGCATACCGCGCGTGGGAACCAGCTGCAGGCCTGGGTCAGGGCCGGACAGGCGGAGTCTCCACCAGGTGAGGCCCACGCGGCCGGCCTTGGCCACACTTGAGTAGCGAGGCCTTGGGGGACCAAGAGCCCGCATCAGGACTTGGAAGCTGCCTTAGTTGGAACGTTCATGATAGACGTGAGTGCAGGGAGAGGGGCTGGCCAGGTGGCTCTTTGGCTACATTCATTGCATTAATTCCAAGCTGGAACCTTCTGTCCCCTCTGCCCTCCTGACCTCCCAATCTTTCCTCAGTTCTCTGAGCAAGAACGTGGCACCCACTGGCACCCTCTACAGCAGGACAAAGCCAGCAGGGCAAAGCCAAGGCTGAGAAGTGCTGGGGGTGGCCAACAGTGTCCCCATGGGGAAACCCCAGGTTACCTGGAAAGAGCTCCCTGGCCATGTTAATTGTCCCGAGGAAGAAAGAGGTGCAGGGAGATGTCCTTTCCCACTGTTCATTTCTGGAAAATTCAGGTTGTGAGGGAAATAAAGAAGGGAGTCAAGTCATGCTTGCTTTTCCAAAGAAGTCGGTGGGGGTGCCTTTCTTCCCCCGGCCACCTGCCCAGGTGATGTGAAACGCATATTTCCATCCTTCACGTTTCATGAGCTGCAGGGCCCGTGCCTGGGGGAGGTGGCACCTTCAGGGCCAGACGTCAGGGAAAATACCCAACAGTCTGCATTTCTACCTGCTCAAAGCCCTTTCTTCCCACACCCCATTGGACCCGCATAAGAACCCTGACCATGGGGCCTCTTTACACCCAAGGAGGCTGTGGATGTGGCAGGTGCTGCTCAGGACACTGCGCTGTCTGGAATCCAGGCCCTCAGTGCCCAAGCGAAGGGGCAATCCCCAAGGATGGCAGGGCCTCGGAGACATGGAGCCACCAGGAAACCGTGCTGAGCAGAGAAAGTGCCCTTGCAAAGCTGTTGGAAGAATGAGGGCTCTAGGAATTAGAAAGCCGTAGGCTCGGCTCTCCCCTGCCCCACGGAGAACTAGTTGCGTTTGACTCTGCAGCCTCAGACCAAACTACTTCTTACTTGTCGTCACTCATCATAAGCAATGAGCAATGAGAACTGGTGGACATTTTTTATTCCGTGCCTGTAGTGACCTCATCCACCAGCAGAGAAAAAACTGTGATCTGAACTCTGCCAGGCCAGGAGGTACCTTTCAAAATGTAGGTACCATAAAGGCTACTTCCCCAAGCCGTGTCCCCAGGTGGAAGTTTCCAGGAGTAAATGCAGGGGAGAGGTTGCTGCCTCCTCCGTCGTGCCTCCTAAGGGCCAGAGCTTCTCAAAAAAGTGAGATTTCAAGGTTGCCTGACTCAGCCCTGTCCTACGTTTATCCTCCTGGACCAGGAGTCTGGGGGCCAGCAGGGGTGGCTGCATCCTGCTCCCTCCCTGCAAAGAGCACAGGCTGGTGTAGGGATTGCCAAGGGCTGCCCAGCCACTGAGTGGCCGTGGCACCCTCAGAGAGGCCTGGACTGCCACTCTGCAAGCGCTGCCTTGGGCAGGTCTCTGAAGCTGGCAGGAGATTGACATTCATGAGACATCCTGAGAAACAATGTCAAGAAAATCAGCAAAATAAACTCAAAGCTACAGCTGGGGTGGGGAGGACTCGGCAAAATACTAGCTTTCTGAGTCCCAACCCATGCTGAGTCAATGTCTAAGTCCTGCAAAAGGCCGGGCGCAGTGGCTCACACCTGTAATCCAGCACTCTGGGAGGCTGAGGCAGGAGGATCGCTTGAGCTCAGGAGTTTGAGACCAGCCTGAGCAAGAGCAGGACCCCATCTCTACTAAAAATAGAAAAAATTAGCTGGGCATCGTGGTGCATGCCTGTCTGTAGTCCCAGCTACTCGGGAGGCTGAGGCAGGAGGATCACTTGAGTCCAGGAGTTGGAGGCTGCAGTGAGCTATGATGACCTCACTGCACTCTACCTGGGGGGATGAAGCCAGACCCTGTCTCCAACAACAACAACAAAAAAATCCTGCAAAAGATGAAAAGGACTTGGAAAAAAGCACAAAACCCTGTGCTGGCACCATCAGGCCATTAGTTACTTCTCTGAGTTTGAATGTTTTGACGTCTCACAAACCCCAGGAGAGTTACTACCTCTGAATCTGCCCTTCTCCTCAAAGGGGCCTGTATGCTATGACATCTGCTAGGGAAATCCTTGCTCCTGAGGCCTGAACCAAAGACGATTAGAGAACAATTAGAATTCAGACAATTCCCAACATCTGCCAGACATCTGGGAGATTCCTTGTCACCCCCATGTTTTAGCTTCAAAAAGTAAGCTGGCCAGAAGTAGTGGCTTGTGCCTGTAGTCCCAGCTACTTGGGAGGCTGAGACAGGAGAATCACTTGAGCCCAGGAATTAGAGGCTGCAGTGAGCTATGATGATGCTATTGCACTCTAGCCAGGGGGACAGAGTGAGATCCTGTCTCTAAGAAAAAAAAAATTACTTTATGAGAGGGTCCATGAAATTGGGAAAAAGTCCTAGCATCCCTGGGACCTTTCCAGGCCAAGAAATGTCCCTCAGTCATGAGCCTTTCCTTCTCTGGGATCTCTCAGGATTTTGTCTGAGAAAGGAAGAGACTTACCCAGAAGTTGGTGCCTGGAACATAGAAATGAAGAAAAAGGAAGGCAGGTTGAATCTGGCTTTTCTTTGCAGTAGGCTTTAAAAAAAAAAAATTGTGGCCGGGCACAGTGGCTCATGCCTGTAAGTCCTAGCATTCTGGGAGGGTCAGGCGGGATGACTGCTTGCGCTCAGGAGTTCCAGACCAGCCCGAGCAAGAGCAGGACCCCATCTCTACTAGAAATGGAAAAAAATTAGCCACACAACTAAAAACAGAAACAAAACATTAGCCGGGCATGGTGGCTCACACCTATAGTCCCAGCTACTCGGGAGGCTGAGGCAAAAGGATCGCTTGAGCCCAGGAATTTTTTTTTTTTTTTTGAGACAGAGTCTCACTCTGTTGCCCGGGCTGTAGAGTGCCGTGGCATCAGCCTGACTCACAGCAACCTCAAACTCCTGGGCTCAAGCAATCCTTCTGCCTCAGCCTCCCAAGTAGCTGGGACTACAGGCATGCGCCACCATGCCCGGCTAATTTTTTACATATATTTTTAGTTGTCCAATTAATTTCTTTCTATTT
>CAUYRT010045500.1:0-57412 GCA_963574885.1 Lepilemur ruficaudatus
GGGGCTCAATGGGGGAAGGTATTCCTCTAAAACTGATTTATGTGATTAACTGTACATCTTGGTAAATTCACTAATAATCATTTAATTGTACACTTAAAATGGAGTAAAGGCATGATATGTAAAGTATACTTCAATAAAGAAGAAAAAAAAATGATATGAGCATAGCTATATCTTGAATCCATAGCAACATGGCCAGGAAGTTGATGGGAAGGCTGATGACTAACACATGAGAAAGAAAAAACTGTGGTAAAGCAGTTGTTTTTCCTGCTGTTACAATTTCCTGAAGGATGGGGGTTGTATTTGTTTTCTTATACTGTCTTCATTTCCGAGCACATTGTCAACTGGCTTATAGTAATGATCCTATACTTCATTGAAAACACGGGAAGTGCAGTGAGTAATATAGAAGATTTATTTTTTCAATATCTATCAATTTCTGTAGTAGAAGGTTATGGCTAGCAATCAGGAAGTGACTGGATTTAGTAATGCAGTCAAACATGGGAATAATGCATGAAGGGATAGGAAAAAAGAAACAAGCTTTACTGGGTGCTTCGTAGTCTATACCTCCTGGCACAATTTTAATAGTTGATTTAAAAAAATCACCTTGCCTATAATTACTCTTGCATGCAATTTCCCACACGATATGTTTTGTGGAAAAAAAAAAAGCCGGATACAGAAAAGAGCTTCCCAAGTAACTGTAGACCAATGGTTTGAAGAAGAAAATAAAGGATGAAAAGAAGGATGTAAAGTGATAGAAATGACACTGAAAAAAATGAGAAAAAAATAGAGAATGAAATATTGAAAAAATTAACAGTGAAGGTGCTAGACTCCATAGTCTTTCCTATATTGTATATATTAAGGTGAATATGTGTATAAACATGTACATAATATATACTAGCAGAGAAAGAAGAGAGGGAGAAAGAGAGAAAATTATTTGAAAATTGAAAACAAAAATAGTTCGCCTCCTATTTTGGAATAATTCAATATTCATTTCTGAATGAGACAACTTGTATAACAAAGGCAAGGTTATTACATGTCTTTGCCTCAATTGTAGATTTTTATTTCATCTGCCATTTTTACTTTAAAATTTTCAGGAAAAAGTTTATATTTCCCAAAATGCGCTTGTTGCACAGCAGTCATGTATGTTTTGCATTATGGTAGATATGGAAGGATCGGGTGTCTTGGATTTAGAAAGTCTTTTACTGCTCACTCCTAATCTTAACTAGTTACCAGCTACACTTGCTCATTTCTGCACTATCTCGTGTCTTTTCCACTCTGCTGGAAGGTGACAAGCAGCGATGCTATACGCCTGCCCAGGGCATTGCTTGTCAAACTGAAGTCAGAGAAAGCATATCACCTTGTTTGGATGGCGCTGGATAAGATAAATCTTGTTTTTCTCTTCTTGCTGTTAACAGCTAGCTGCTTTTGAAAAAACAAACAAACAAACAAAAAAAAACCTTTTTCAAACTGAAAGCATAAAAACTGGAAGGTTCAAATACAGACAGTCAGCATGCAAAGGCTAAAGCCAAATAAATTACCGAATTGTGGTGGTGTAATAGTGTGTTAAAAACACAGGGTCTCTTTTCCCCTTTTTAAAATTGGATTTAGGTCAAAGAAGGATAAAGTTGAACTATAGCTCCATTGGGAGGAGAAGAGTTGACGGCTATAAGTGATTTGTGATTTTGGCACTCTGCTGACCTTAACAATCCATGTTAAAATAATAACATCTTTAAAATGAACATCTGTTATGTTGTTAAAAAATAATAAGGAAAGCATATCATCCACAAGAGAAAATTCTGATAGTAATGAAACTTCCATAAACATATAAAATATATAATACATATGTAGCTATTTCAATATTATACAATACTATATAATATTAATTTAATGTTACTATATTTGTTTCTGTTATGTTTCTATAAGATATGTAATAATAGAGCTTTCCATTCAGCTTTCTGTGCCGTATGTCTAAAATTGAGATGAGAATGGTGGCAATGAGAAGCATAGATAGCGCTTTATAGCTAACATAGCATATTAGCATATGTTATTTTCATCGTAACAATAAAGCTGACGTAAGACTGTGATAAAGACTACGTCTCAGAGATCGTCCAAAGTACCACAGTCACAAAGAAAAAGGTGCTTAATAAGAAGCTTAATAAGTAGGTAAAATCTTTTTCTTCTTCAAACTCTTGTCTCTAAATAAAATTGTACTATTTTTCAGTCAACAAATTATAAATATTCTCAAGTTTTTGTGATCTACCTTAGGAAATATATACATTTCCAGTTGATTAGGGTATTCAGTCGACTAGGTATTTAATTGACTAGCCCATTTGACTAGTCAGTTGACTAGGGTATTTAGCTCTTAACTAAATTTTTGTGGATTTTGAGCCCACCAATGTAGTAAGAACTTAGCTTAAGAAGTGCTTAATTTGCATTCAAATTGCATTTATATACATAAATTTAGTTACTAGAATTTATTACTATCACTTAAATATTAAGCAATAGCCACAATATTTGGCAAAGAAGTAGCAGTGATGAACGTGAAAGGATGACTGCCGTATCACGGAGCAGAGCAGTGCACAGAAAGGACGTCAGACGGCAGTGTACTGTAAGAGACATATCATGACCAAAAGATTAATGATGGCATAAGGCCCCTTGCCACGTCTCACAGGGCCTGCGTGATGTGTCACTTAGTGCTACAGCACGATGTAACCGGTCCAGGGATCTCCAGACGAGACCACCTCAGCACAGACACAGCTTCATGAACCAAAAACAAAACTTACCATGAGAAGAGTTTAAATTCCTATTATGAAAGAAATAGCTGGTAACTGACCTGGACTGAATATTTACGTATATATTTATGTATATGTATGTATAAGAAAGGAGAAAGAACCCCCCAAACTCTGAGAATGGTCTACCTATGGAGACCCTCCATTCAGGTGGCCATCTGACTCCTGTGTCGGGTTCGTGCCACTGGCCGTCTCCGCTTTCCATCTTACTCTTAAGAGCACTGCCAGCACGAACTGCTTCACATCGGCGTTGTCTGACTCATCTTTGATACGAATCAGGCTGAACAGGAAAAGTAGTTTCTAGGGAAACTGGTTAACTAGGACCACGAAGACCCCTGAACGCACATGAACCTAATCATGAAGATAAAAATCAAAAACTTCCAGGGGAATAAATATTAATTTGTGACCAGAAATTATTAGACATTACTAGAATTGTAGGGGGAAGAATTTTTTATTCAATGGAAGAAAACACAAGAGAAGATATGAAAGGGATAAAAGATAGTACAATGTAAGAAATGAGGTAAATCCACCGTATCTGGAGAGTAAGCAGCAGGGAGAGCTAATATGAGGAAGTTGACAGGGACCAGTTCTTAGAGCCACGCTGACAAAGCCATAGCAGAGCTCTCAGTCAGTCCCTGCCTTTAGACTTGCGCGGTGGTTGAATTGGCTTGGGCAAGGACTGGCTCTAGACGGCACACAGCTCTGCCCAAGTCCCTCTTCACATTGTTAGCTGGATATTAACCGTGGTGAGGGCATGCAGGCCACACAAATCGGTGCAGGGTCACATTTGGAACATTACCTAAACAGAACGGTCATGCGACCTGCGATGGGAAAGGACGTGGGAGACTTACATGAGGTGTCTGTCTAGTAATTCAGGTAGGGTGTGATTTAATTGACACTAGGAAATTGACAAGAAAATTAGTGCAAACTGGACAGCTGTGAGAAGCGTTTAGGAGGTTGAGATAGTACTTGTTGATTGGCATTGAGAAGTGAAGGAAAGAAAATGGCAGAAGATAGTACCGAATTTCTGGTTTGAGCAACTGAGTGATTAGTTCAATTTATGAAGGCCATAAAAATGTTTTGTCACATAAAGGAGCTGGATCTTTACTAGATAACCATATACTTTTTTTCCCCAGGCCTAAGATGTATAGTACTAACAAACATAATTTTTCATTTCAACTGCAATCTGTGGAGTGGGCAAAAGTCATCTGAAGTATAATATGCAAATGGGTTCTATTTTATGAGCAAAGAGAAATATGTCCACTTTAGTTAGTAGCTATAAAAAGAGCAGAGTTATTCTAATCGTTGGGGTAAAAAAAACACAGATTGATGAGACTTTATGGAGAGGCAGGTCCAACAGTGCTGACCTGAGCTTGCACTGCCCGTGTTCTTTGGCCACCAGGGACAGGAGGTGAGTGCACAGTTGAGGTGTGACTAGAGAGACAGTGTGAATTCCCTGGCGTGGAGCTAGCAGACTTATAATAATGATTTCATGTTGAGGAAGAAACATTGCAGATGAAATAACTAATATTTCTGGGCATGATACTTCATGAAAATATTTAAAGAGGAGTTTGGAAGCATTTGTGCCAAAGGGATAAGAAAACAAAAAGAAAAATCTAAGCATTTCCTCACTGGTGGGGACACAGTCAATGGCAATAAGTGAAGTGGTGAATGTCATGTCTTCTCATGTGTTGTAAACATTGACATTTCTGCCTGCAAAATAATATTACTTGAAAAATCGACTTCATTCTCCTAGTGACTTGTTTAAATTTGTAAGAAATTTTAGCACCTGCAAAGCCAGCTTCTTTAAGGTGACTCAACCAGTACGTGGCTGAGCTAGATTCACACCAGCATTTCCTTGCCCAAGTAGCCAACATGCCACCAATGACATTCAAAATTATTTTTTTAATTTTACTTTAAAGATAATGACATCATAGGTAAAGATATCATGAAAATCAACTTGCTACCAAATTAAATCTATTTTAAAGACATAAACTACAACAGCAAAAAAATCCCCATATATTTTAGCTTGTGAAAATTTTCTATATTAATATATGTGTATATATGAAATATATCAGCCAGACTGTTGAGGTGTAGAGTCTGCTTAATAAAAATAGTTTTGAGATTGTTCCAAGTTCCTTATGGGTTTCTAATTCAGAGACCCTTTGTTAGTCAAAAGAAACTAACTAATATTCTGAATAAAAATATGAGAACATATCACAACCCAAGAATGAGGTCCCTAAGGGACTATCTCAGGCTCTCAGTTCAATTCAACTACTTTTGAGACTTGCGTGAAAAAATTGTGTGAATCATTTTAATTTGAAATTTGCTTTTTATTTTTTTAGAAAATGTGCAATCACTCAATATACTGCTTTTCAAAACATGCCAGAATAATTCTGGTACTTTGTACATATAGCGCCTCTTAATTGTAAATCAAAGGAATACTGTTTTGTAGAACTAAACGAACAGCGAGATTGGTTGTAGTTCTGTTCTGTTTTTTTCAAGAAGAGGAAAACTAAAATACGAAGAGCATTTGTTCATTAAAAGTGTCTACGAATTAAGTGAAAAAAAAATTACTTCCATTCTCCTGGTCAGGCTCCAAATTGGGTAATTACATTTTTGCCGTGTTACAGTTTCTTTCTAACTCCAACTATAGCTGTTATTTTTCTCTATTCTTCTGTTAAACTACAGTGCAGAGTTCATAGGCATAATGTGAGGCAGTGAATTTTTTTTACACTCTAGAGAGAGGGGAGGCAAGGAGGATGGGAAGGGGATGGACACTTTCTTTCTTTGATTCTGGGCATACTATATGATTCATCGTTACATAATTTATAACAAAACAAAAGTGCTACTGTTTCTGCAATATCATTTTCCCTATGTTATCATTCTTTGCCTCCAGACATTAACTATGGTAAAAGGATATAATGTCATGTAAAATACATGGTTGAATACAGCTTCAACAAAATGATCAAATGCATATATATACACACACATGTATACATATATATATGAATCTATAAAAAGTCAGATAGGCAAATAAATGTGTATATGAATGTTGATAGCAACAACAAAAAACTATACATGGGACAGAAGTAAAAGAATACAACTTACAAAATTTCATTGCTATGAAGCTCAAAAAGAGATAATAGTAATTTAAAGTGTTATAAGGATGAGATGGTGATTGTGAGAAGGCTTGAGGGAAGTTTCTGGAACTCTTACTAATGTTATTTGTATATACTCCTATTAATGTTTATATATATGTGAGATACTTTATGTACATATGTTATTAACAATGGTATATATTAAAATTATTAATTTATTCAATAATGCAAGCTTATCCACCTGTTAAAAATTCTCCATCTCCATTTGATTTCATTTTTTTAGGGTTGATAATTGTAGTTCGAATTCCATGAATTTCCTCAGGGCTGACAAAGTATTTTCATTTCTGACTCAACAGCATTTAGCATAGTACCTAACAGAGAAAAGTAACTCAATACCTATTTTTAAAGTGAAGAAATACAAAACAAAAGAAAAAAAATGATGAAACAAATAAATAAAGCTATGGTATAGATTCCAGGCTCTTATAGATTTAGAGCCAGAAAATCAGAGTGGCATTATGGTCTTCCACAGACAAGTGTCAAATAAGATAAATGAAAATGAAATGAAGGAGGCAATAGCAAGGGAGAGGAGAGAGTACCAGAAAAGGCAGTTCTAGAAGTTTCATAGAACTGATCTCTGGGACCGTTTAATCCAGGGGCAGATGTTCCAATATATCTCGATACACCTTATGGATATCTCTGAAGTAAACACAATATGGAGTTGAAAAATGATTAAATGGATGGAAAACTTTCAGGTTTCAAATCTTCAGGTTTAATTCCACAACCCAAATAAGGACTCAAATAAGAGAAATGTGTAACATGGTAGATTTTTATTATAGTTTACTTTATTTATCTTCATATAAGTAATTTATTGAATGACATCTTGACTGATTAACACTATGGTGCCCAATTGGTGGTGGTGTTCACCAGGGATTTGGGGAGTGGAGGGTAGACCCACATCTGAGAGATGTGGTGGGCACTGTGGAGGGGAGGGGCATGCTTGAAATATATTTGGAGATGGGAATTTGGACTCTCAATAGGGGGAAGGAAATCCTCTAAAACTGATTTATGTGAATAGCTGTACAGCTTGGTAAATTTACTAATAAACATTTAACTGTACACTTAAAATGGAATAAAGGCATGATATGTAAATTACCTTCAATAAAGAAAAAAAATACTTATTTTAAGTCATTTTTTTTTTCAAAATCAAAGGGATATTTTATGAAAAAAATGAGAGAAAATTTTTCTTGCAAATTCTTCTCCCAGGTAAGTTACTATGCCCCACCCCCATTAAATTCCATTGTTCCCCAAATTCTCTGTATTCTTTTAATGATCAATGTTATTATCTACATGGGTACAAATACTATATTTAATATAAATTCTTTGTCTACATCACTGAACTTCAAGTTCCTAGAGAAGAGTCACAGGCCCATTTAATTCACTACTGCCTCCTCTGCTCCTGGCAAAGTACAAAAGACACAGATCATGCTTATAAACCGTTGTTAACACAGTGGCACTTTGTGTTAAACCTAAAATTCACAGTGGTAAAATCTTTACAACATCAATTATCTTACAATTCCTATCCATAAAGTGGGAATGCCAAATTTATTTACATTATTTTAAAAGTGAGTTTTCTATTATTAACAGAATCTCAGCAATATGATAGTTTGCGGACAACGTTTCAGTTACTATTCGAATGTTGATGGCTATTAGCATTCTAACCCAGTCAAGTCATTGTCATGAAATGGTAAATACAGAGCTAATCAAAAATGTGTGGATCAAAAAACCTTAGCAAATCCAGTCTGCCAAATAATTTATAATGTTGTAACATCATTCTATACATACACTAAGGCCAAAGATACGGATAGCCATGCATGAGCAATTCCATTCTCAGATACGTACTAAGCAAAACAGTATATACATCTACAACAAAAATGTGTGCATGAATATGTTCATAGCAAAAGATATATGAAAGCTTGGATGGAACAGGAGAATAGGAGAACACATCTGCAGCTCAGTCTAGACCACAGTGGCTCCCTCTGTCATGTTTTTATTATCAGCATGTTTTTATTCCCTAAAGTATTTACTGGCTGCAACATATATTTGTCCTTTGTACAATTTATCCTGATCATTACTTATCCTTATATGCAGCATAATTTTATCAAATAGTGATGAGTATATAGGATCTGAAGTCAAACTTCTTGGGTTTAAATTTCATCCAGTCACCTACAGTGCTCACCAGCTGTTTAAATTCAACATCTGTGCCTTAATTTTTCATCTGCCAAATGAGAGAGTATAGTAGTGCCAAAAACCTAGAATGGCTGTGAAAGTTGAATTAAATAATAGTTGTGTTGCACTTAGAACAATGCTGTCTGTAGTAAATGCTGGAGTTCCTCGGAAATACTGTGGGTTTGGTTCTAGACCACGTCAACAAAGTGAATATTGCAATAAAGCAAGTCACACAATTTGTTTTGGTTTCCCAGTCCATGTAAAAGTTATGTTTACACTATATTGTAGTCTATTAAGTGTACAATAGCATTATGTCTAAAAAATGTACATCACTGGAATAAAAATATTTTATTGCTGAAAGTGCTAACAATCATGTGAGCCTTCAATGAGTCAAAATTTTTAGCTGGTGAAGGGTCTTGTCGTGTTGATGGCTGCTGACTGATCAGGGTGGTGGTTGCTGAAGGCTGGGGTAGCTGTAGTAATTTCTTAAAATAAGACAGCAGTAAAGTTTGCCACATGGTTTGAGTCTTCCTTACATGAATGATTTCTCTGTAGGGCACAATGCTGTCTGATAGGATTTTAGCCACAGTAGAACTTCTTTCAAAATTGAAGTCAATCCTCTCATATCCTGCTGGTGCTTTATCAACTAAGTTTATGTAATATCCAAAATACTTTGTTGTCATTTCAAGAATGTTCACAGCATCTTCACCAGTAGTAGTTTCAGTCTCAAGAAACCACTTTCTTTACTCATTCATAAGAAGCAACTCCTCCTTTGTTCAAGTTTTATCATGAAGTTGTAGCAATTCAGTGAAATCTTTGGGCTCCACTCCTAATTCCAGTTCTCTTTCTATTTCCACCACATCTGCAGTTACCTCCTCTACTGAAGTCTTGAATCCCTCCAAGCCATCCATGATGCTTGGCATCAATTTCTGTCCAAATCTATTAATATTGATATTTTCACCTCATCCCATGAATCATGAATGTTCTTATGGCACCTAGAATGGTGAATCCTTTCTAGAAGGTTTTCAACTTACTTTTCCCTGATTCACCAGAAGAATCACTATCTAGAACAACTAAAGCCTTATGAAATGTATTTCTTAAATAGTAAGAGCTAAAAGTTGAAATTACTCCTTGATTCAGGGTTGTAAAATGGATGCTTTGTCAGCAGGCATGAAAACAACATTAATCTCCTTGTGCATCTCCATTAGCACTCTTCGGTGGGATCAGGTACATTGTCAACGAGCAGTAGTATCTTGAAAGGCATCTTTTTTCCTGAGTGATAGGTCTCAATAGTGGGCTCAGAATACTCAGTAAATCATGCTGTCAACAGATGTGCTAGTATCCAGACTTCTTGTTCTGCCTGTATCACAGGCAGAACTAATTTAGCATAATTCTTAGAAGCCCAAGGATTTTCAGAATGGTGGATAAGCATGGGCTTCAACTTAAAGTCACCAGCTGCATAGTCCCTAACAAGAGAGTCAGCCTGTCCTTTGACAATTTGAAGCCAGGCATTGATTTCTCCTCTCTAGCTATTAATGTCCTAGATGGCATCTTCTTCCAATAGAAGGCTGTTTTGTTTACTTTGAAAATCCATTGTTTGATGTAGCCATCTTTATCCTTTATCATAGGTAGATCTTCTGGATAACTTGCTGCAGCTTTGACATTGAGCACTTGTTGCTTCACCTTGAACTTTCCTCTTACGAAGATGGCTTCTTTTTTTAAACCTCATCTCTCTAGCTTCAAACATTTCTTATGAAGTTTTGACACCTCACCTCAGCCTTCACAGCATTGAAGAGAGTTAGCACCTTGCTCTGGACTAGGCTTTGACTTAAAGCAGTGTTGTAGCTGGTTTGATCTATCCAGACCACTAAAACGTCCTCACTGTCAGTAATAAGGATGTTTGCTTTTTTCTCATTTCTCATTCATGTGTTCGTTGGAGTAACACTTTTGACTTCTTTCAGGAACTTTTCCTTTGCTTTCACAACTTGGCTAACTGTTTGGCACAAAAGGCCTAGATTTTGGTCTGTCTTGACTTTCAATATGTCTTCCTTACAAAGCTTAATAATTTCTAGCTTTTGATTTAGAGTGAGAGACATGCAAATCTTAACTTTCACTTGAAAATTTAAAGATCACTGTAGGTTTATTATTCGACCTAATTCTAATATTACTGTCTCAGGGACTAGGGAGGCCCACAGAGAAAGAGAAAGACAGGGAAAGGACAGGTATGGAACCGTCAGAACACGCACGACATTTACCAGCTAAGTTCTCTGTCTTATGTGGGTGCAGTTTGTGGTGCCTCAAAGCAATCATAAGGGTAACACGAAAGGTCACTGAACACAGATCACCACAACAGATATGATACTAATGAGAGAGTTTGAAATACTGTGTGGATTACCAAAATGGGACAGCTAGACACAAAGTGAGTACATGTTGTTGGAAAAATGGTGCCAAGGGACTTGCTCAGTGCAGGATTGAAACAAAACTTCGATTTGTAAAAAATATAAAATCTCCAAAGGACAATAAAATGATGTATGCCTCTATATTATTGTGGTTATTAATTTTACTGTCAAATACAAAATAAATGTCTATTTGAAGCTATGATGCATAAGAAGAAAAATGGTAAAAGAAGATGTATCCTGTATAGAAGAGCTTCGGAATTGAGTTTCTGATCTGACTCCCAGGGTATACGATGTCATTAAAGTTAGTTAATATGTCCTACACCCCAAATTCCCATGTTTTAATAGAATTCATAATTCAAATCCCATAAGGTTATTGCAAGGAATACTAAGGCCATATATATAGCAATGTTTAGCAAGTGAAAGACACTTAAACTTGGAAATTCTGTTTTGTTACATTTAAAAATGCAATATAGTAACAAAGGAGCTCAATACATGTGATTAGATGTTAAATATTTATCTCCTTCCCATATTTCCCTCTATGGGTTTTAGATATTCTTGATCAAATACATTTTCTTTGCTGTGAAAGTTAATGACATAGACTCAGAGATTCGAGAAGATATTACATAGAATGAATATACTCAAGCAGTAGATGCTTTTTGTTAATCTTTATATTCCATGACATTTTGAGGATCATGAGGACAGAGACCCAGAAATATCACAGGATCAGGTTTTGCAAGGAAGAACTGTAAACACAACATTGCTGAATGGGTCATTAGCATATTGGCCGTATTTGACAAAATGAGCAGAACCAGAAACTATGTACATGCGGAAGTAAAATGTTAAGTTATTAGGAAAACTAGAGCTACATAAGCAAAGAAAAATGGAAACAGATGTCTGTCCTGAAAACTATGAGTATGAATAAGCTTTCTGTCACTACTTTCCATTTTTTGTCTCGATTCAGTTTGATAACAACAGCAAAGAATATCTGGATAAAATTCTTTATTAATACCTTCTTTGGAAAACAAGTATAAATAGAAGATAAGTAGGACATAAGTAGGTAGACATTTTGCAACATAATCATATGAATAAATAATAAATATTTAAATACTTCTTTAAAAATGTGTGTGTACAAATCTGCTCTTCTGGACTATTTTTACTTTACTACTTCGAATTAGAGGTAGAAATTCTTTTCAGGTCATGTAATGCTAATTTTTTTCAAATTATTCATCAATACAAATATTTTCTTCTTAACATAAATGTAGATTCTGGTTGTATTTAATTTTCTGTTGACTGTGGAGCTCATAAGACTCTAGTGCATGTATATAAGCTTCCACTTGGATACACTGAGGCATTGCTCCCTTTTATATCACTGTAGTTTTTATGTTTAAAAAAACCCTGCTGAATATGAGTTTCTTATTCAGAGTCAGTACAAAATAAGACTTGGAAACAATAATATATTTTTTACAGTATCCTATGTTATCATTCTACATTTCCAATGAGGCTTTACCTGTGTCCTAAGTAGTATGACATAGTTCTGGCAATGTTGAAATTTACATGAGCACAGTGATCGTGAAAACCAGCAAGGATTAAGAAATCTACCAGCCCTTCTACTCTGACAAGCACTCTTTCCCCTATGACCAAGATAAGATTCCCTGATGTGTCCTTTGTTTACCTATGACAAGACCAGACAGACACTTTCTATAAAAGGAAACCTCTTTATGCCTAATCTTTGTGACTCTTCATGATTGTGTGGTCAGAAAATTCCCCTTTTGCAATAGTCTCTCTCCCCAAACTTCAAAAATTCCTTTGAATAGCATCTCTTCTTATTATTAATAGTTCTGGATTTGGTTTTTATCTGACAGTATGTTCATTGTTTCAGTTAAACTTAAATGGATAAATTATGATATCTTGACTGAAGCTTCTCTTAAAAAATAAACCGTATTTCTGAAGGTTTGGATAACTACTTGATAATATATGTTATAGAAGGATTATACATTTCCAGGACTAATGCATATAATAAAGCTTCAATTACTCCTTGCAGATTCCATAGAAATCAAGTATTCTGTCATCCAAACATGACAAATCTGAAATCAAAATTGAAAGGAAAAAACCCAAAAGCACAAAGATGCATAGAATGATCCTGCTCAAAGACTCCTTAGAACTCAATTCTAAACTCATTTCACAGGTAAGGTATAGAGATGTTATGGCTTGAACGTGTCCCCCAAAGTTCAAGTGTTGGAAACTTACACCCCAGTGTAACAACGTTGAGTTGGGGCGTTTAAGAGGTGATTGTCATGAAGTCTATGCCCTCATGGATAGAGTAATGCCATTATCGTGGGAGTGGGTCACTTCCTGATAAAAGGATGTGTTTGACCCCCTTTCTGTCTTTCTCTCCCTTTCTCACCTTGCCTTCTACCATGGCATGACGCATGAAGAAGGCCCTTACCAGATGCCTTTACAGCCTCAGGAATTGTGAGCCAAAGAAATTCATTTTCTTTTAAATTGCTCAGTCTGTGGTATTCTGCTATAGCAGAACAAAACAAATTATAGATGAGGTGACCTGAGAGTGTAGAGGTGAACTATCTTATCTGAAATAATGTATCTAGTAAGAAGTGAAATCTTGGAGAAGACTGATAATACAAGCAAAAATTGTTTATGTATCATATCTGCCACTAAAAATGACCTCTGACTTCTTTCAGAACTGCTTAGGCAGATTCACCCAGCCTCAAAATTCTCATTCATTTTTTTGAAGCATCATATTAAAGTAAAAAATGTATTCAGGTAAGTCTACATATCAGAATTGTAGAGCTAGTTGAATTTTCACAAACTGAAAACACCTGTATAAAAGCACCCCCTCATGGCACAGCATGTCCTGTGTTTTAAAGTCAGATCTTGACACTGTCAATTCAGAACAGCCTTCAGTAGAGGAAGAGGACATAACTGTCTGATCATGGGCTGTGGCATTAAGCAAACTTGCAGTCGAATCAGAACATGACACTTAGTGACTGTGTCACATTAGGATCTTGATTGACTTTTCAAAGCTCAGTGTAGGCATTTCGAAAAGGGGGGGGTGTCACCCCTCCACAGACGTCTTAAGAAATGAAAGAGAGAGCATAAAATGTGGAGCAGAAGCTTAACATACAATAGACACTTTAAAAACATCTTGGTTATTAGTACTAGTCTAAGGACCCTCTAAATCCTCTGAAGAACAATTTAAGACACTAAAAACAACCTACCTTAAAACAACCTCTCATGCGTTCCCTTCCTGCATCGTCTCATTACGGCGGAATGCCCCTTCATCAGGCTGGTGTCCCTGCTCCTGGGCAGGCAAGGCTCAACAGAGAGAAGTCGTATAGCAGTGTTAATTGCCTCATCAAAATTTGTGATTTCTAACCTTGCCTGGGTATTCAGCCATACTCAGCAATCTTTTTATTTATCCTTAATTGACTTCTTTTCACATTTTCTACAGTGCCAATCACTTTTTCTTAAACTCCCCTCAAACCATTCATCTTCTTCAGCCACGCTACACACAGTCGAAGTTCTTGCCTCACAGGTTACTTTGGAGATCAACACCAGCCCTCTTTGAATCCCTTCACCTCCTCCTGGTCCCATCTATCTGACGACCAAGATCTTTCCTAATTTTTCTCCATCCTTGCTGCCTGGTCTTCTGTTTAGAATTATCTTTTAAATTCAAATTATTGTGCATCTCTCAGCACTTCCCTTAATTAACCCTGCAGGTTTCTGATGATTCGTATCGTCCTATATTTGATGTGTCAGATTCTTCCAATTTGGCTTGACCCACAAATACCTGCCTCTAATTTTGCCTTTTCTTTTTCCTTGCCCTTGTCTTATAGGATGGATTTAAACCTATTGAATTAAATCCAGAACACTTGGAACAAAAATGGGTCATTTTAGGAAAAAGAAAAGAAAATTGGAACAGCCCCTTGGACTTGCAGTAGCTACTCTTTAACAGATAATAGCATAGCTGTTCATTTCACTTGTCTGTATAAATATTATATTTGAGGAACAGGGTGAAGTTGTGTGTTCATTTGAATAAAAATATATAGTTCTGAAGCAAACAATATGATAGTTCTTTGGAATTTTGAAGTTGCTGCTGAGTGATCTGAGACTGGAAAGAAATTTGCTATTTCACTTTCTTAGATGTTGCAAGAGCAGAACGTTTTGCTGGTATCATACAACTTCACAGTGACAACTGATAAGAGTGCAAGGGGGTGATGTGGCTCCCATTACTATTTTCGCAGAGTATTTTCCTACTAGGTGTGAAATATGTTTTTCTAACAGAGAGAAAAAAATTAAATAGTAAATTGTTGAAGAAGTTCAAACTTCATAAAATCATGATTGAGAATTTAATTTTTCAAATATATACAGAAACTAACTGAGCATGCTTCAGTAACGTAGACAGGAGTCTTCAGTCCTCTATCTGTGACTGCCAGCGTGAGCAGATGAGGTTAATAAGGAAGTGTCAGGAAGAGCTGGCACTGGGCGGGGGACGGAAGGGAAGCGGCAAACAGAACTGGGAATGAGAGAGAGATCTCCGACACTCGTAGGTAATTATCTGCAGTGCTTTTCAGAAAGGAATAAAGTAGGGAACATAAGATTCATAAATAGCCCACATACAAAACAACTCAAAAAGCATACTTGAACATAATAGTTTAGGAGTGAGAGAAATTTAATTGTTCCTGCTCATGTGGAATCATTCTTTTCTCTCCACATAAATATCCACGTTACAAATGCCACTGGAGTTTGAACACCATGCCTAATAAATTGCTTAAGATTGGCAGATGTAGAATATATGCTGTTTTATATAATTAACTGTCAAAAATATTGCAACATATGCAGTTTAAAACAAATAATTTGTACCTTGGTTCTTTGTCAAGGGTCGGAGTTGCTGGGGCTGGATTATGAACCACAATCTGAAAGGCTGCTTCTATCTTCTTTCAGCCTCTAGCAGGGGAGAGGACTGGAAGGGAAGGTGACAGTCTGTCCACCAGGTTACAGGATGAGTGGCCGCCTTTTCAGCTCCACCCAGGGGTGGAGTCAGTTCCTTCTGCATGAAGCACCAGGCCCCAGTCACAAGAGAGGGTGGGTGGTGCTGACTCCCCAGGACCCAAGTGAAGAGGCAACCTCCCTTGCAACTCTTCCCTGACAAGCTGGTTCTGCTCTCCTGGCTCAGAAGGAAAACAGCTGGGTAGGGAGGGCAAGGACCCTAGACCAGCCTGACACCTCAACTGTGGCTGGCTGTCACCATGTTCCCCCAGTACCCTTGTTCTTTCCAGATAGCTCCATAAGCATGTACCACCATAAAGGCATACTTAGAATCAGTGTAAACATTGATATGCTTATTTTTTCCATGGCATAGGGCTCTAGTTATTGCAATTAATTCAGCCTCTGGGCAGGCATTCCAGGGGCTAGGGCTTGTGCCTCAGTTACCTGTTCATTGGTAACCACAGCATATCCAGCTTTGTATTGTCCCTGCTCCATAAAGCTACTTCCATCAATAAAGAGGTCCTTGTCTGGCTCCAGCAGGGGCTGGCCAGTCAAAGCTGGGTGATTGGAATACACTTGGTCAATGATCTGAATGCAATCATAAACTGGGGAATGAGAGTCTATAGGCAACAGGGTGGCTGGATTTAATGTGGACACAGTCTTTAAAGTTATATTAGGATTATCTAACAAAGTAGCCTGATATTTACCCAGCCAGCCTGCTGTTAGCAAAAAACCTCACTTTTGTTCTAGTAGGGGTAATACATAACGCATGATGTAAACAGTCACCATGCCTGAGGGTGAAATTTTCAGCTTCCCATAAAATATCACAAGTGGCAGCCACTGCTCTCAAACAAGTAGGCCATCCTTTTGTCGTTCTTCAGTACCTTATCAGCTACTTCAGTCATGTGAAATATTGGCAAGGTTAAGCTGCCTTCCAATTTTTGTAATTTTGCTGGGTATCAGGCATGCTTTGATCAATAAGGGTCATGTTAATCAGCCTCAAGTTTTCAGGGTTCTCCAGGTGTACATCGGTATGCTTCTAAAATTCTTCCTAAAAATGCCAATGGATTCTCATTTATCTCTTATTTCTATAAATCCATGTGAGTCCAGTAGGTTGTCTGTTTTCATTTAATCCTTCTATGGGGATCTAAAAGGGGATCCTTCTATGGGGATCTTAAAGGCAATTGCCCAGCTGGGAATGGAGGAGGACCCCAATCAAATGGGGTGCCCTGGTCAGCGTAGGAAGGAGACACCATGCCCCAGGTTTTTCAGGATTGCCCTCAGAGAAGGAGGAGAGCTAAGTCAGACACTGACTTAGGACAAAGATGTTGAAAGGATATGCTATTCTGAATAATGTCATCTCTTTTCTAAGTTCCACAAATACAGTATTAGTTTTAGAATATATCCCGCTTAAAGATGTTAACTAATTAGGTTTTTCTAAAATACCAACATCCCAAAGTAAAATTTATTGACATGACATCACCTGACTGTCATGAGTAAGTACTGAATAAACCTTCAACATCAATCCTTAGCACTTTAAATAACAGTCAAGATCAAGCTATTTTAAAAACCATTTTAATGGTCTCAACACATCTGATCAAAATAGAATCACAGGTCCTTGTAAAATAGCAATTAGTTTAACTAAGAGTGACAAAAGACTTTAGAGGCAATGTAAAAATCTTAACTTTGGAAAGCTCAGTTTTCCCAAGTAATCAAAAACCTCATGAGGACAGCATAGAAATTATCTTGATAAAACAAAATCTTTATTTCTTAGGCCAGTTACCAAAAGGTGAAGAAAAACTTTCTGCACTTGAATTAATCAGACATAAGAATGTGTCCAGGATCATGACTGGACATTATAAAGGAAAAAAGAAACTATAAAATTAGTACTTTGAACAGAGAAATGGGTGACTCTAAACCACTTTATAATTTTCAGAAAAACTTTAATCATTTTCTCATTTGCATTTATCTAAATTATTTCAAAAGTTTACTTAGATTATTTATGAAAACAAGATATTAGACAAAGCTATCATTTCAAGTTATTTTTCTGTTAACCAGTCTTACAGCTTTGATACAACCAATATGATCTGTTGTGCCTTTAACAAAATCATTCAATGTCTAAAGAAATTCGATATATAAACACATCTTCATAAACAAAGTTGGGGAAAAGAATTTCAAAACACAGACCAGGAAACAATCACTAAATATAGGTTTAATTACTACCTTAAACTTAAAACCTACCAAGAAAACAAACATAAGTGTTCAAGTAAGATCAAAACATTTTCCAACTTCTGTGTAACAAGACCAAAGGGACAAGGAAGCCTTGCGTGTGATGCAAGCTCTTGTAACTACAGCTCCTACGCAGCCTTAAATCTCTAACAGTATATTAATATCAGTGATAGAGAGTGAGTCGGAAACAGATTTGGGGTGTACCTATCCACAGACATTGGAGTCAACGGAAGAAGCTTCATCTACAGCTAGGATTAAGAGACTAGACCCAGAATGTCTTCATAAACTTTTGACCATAGCTTTCTGTTTTTGTGTTCTCATTTACTTAAAGTTTTATTTATTCTAATTTGCTGGCACTTATTTTTGTTTAGGCATGCCTACATTTTTACCTAAGTAAAAACCTTAAACACATGGGTATTTTTCCTGGTTTCAGAATTTCAGAAGATTCAGCTGTTTTCATTTAACCTTGTGTCAGATGCCTTAAAACATCTAGTAGAGGCAAACATAAAAATAATCAGTAAGCCCAGGCAAGAAAGTATGTTGACAATTTAAGACATGTTTATTTTTAGTGTAGATTTTTTTTAAAAGTCTATTTGCCAAAGATTACTAGATTCATGTGAACTTAATATGCCCAAATGCTTTTATACTTAATTTTTTTCCCAGAAAGTGTCAGTATCTTTATTCATAGATAACGTGATTGAATATATAGAAAATCCTAATACATATATAAAAATGCCAAAATAATTAAGTGAATTTAGCAAGGTTATAGGATACAAGGTCAATATATTAAAATCAAATGTATTTATACTAGCAACAAAAAAAAGCTAAATATATGTTTACTTAATTTGAGTGCTCCTTTATAAGCCAAATTGGCACCATGTAGGTATAATATATAACACAATGCATGTACATGCACAACACACATCTAGCCACATACACATGCACATGAAGTTCTAATACTTTTATCTCAGAACTCTAGCCATGAGACCCTAGGAAGTTCCGTGCAAACATGCACACATTATGTTTCCATTCCTCCTTGTCCCTTTCCAACACTGGGTTGCCTCCCTAGACGGAGATGTCTTTCAACCTCCCAGACTTCAGGCCAGAGATGTCTTTTAATCTCCCATATTTTAGGATGGAGGTGTCTTTTAATCCTTTAGACCTTAGAACCTGCTGCAAGAGAAACCACCACTGGAGGTATTTCTCGACCTCCCAGCCCTTGGACTGTGTTTATTATACCATCAATAGCAAATTTAAAGTAGACAGAAAGAAAATAGAAGTAGCTTAATGGATTCCACGCTTACATGGTAAACACTCAATATAAAGAGAGGTTTCGAACAAATGAACTGCAGTTCCACCTGGTAAGGCCTGGGAGTACCAAATCAAAACAGGTCCGTTTCCACTCTGACAAATGGTTGGGGGCTTATCCAACCCAAACAGGAATTCCGCGGACTGAGAGGGGCACCGCGACTGTGCAGTACCTTTAAACAGCGCTCATCCATCGGACACAGAAGCCAAACTTCGAAGCCGCGTTCCCCCGAGGCAGTCGGGGGTGCATCCGAAGCTAGCGACGGCTAAGTTCGCGGGAGAAACCGAACCCAGCTCCAGCAGGAACGTTGCGGCGTCCTGCCCGCTCTGCAGTCACTGAGCCACGAGCGACCCAATCCCAGACGAGCCCCCAGATTGTTACCAGACCCGCAAGGGACCCAGCCTAGGCCCTGTAGCTCACAGCGCAAAGAGCCAGTTGTTGAGACAACGAGGATCGCCAAGGAAGAAGGGAACTTTAATTTGAAAGACGTCTGTGAAAAGGAGAAACGTCTGCAACGTGTCTCCGCAGCCAGGGCAAGGGCCTGACAGCGGGCTGTGCACGGCAGGTCAGGTTTGTGGGGGCCGAAGTCGTAGGGTCTTCGGTGGTCGGATTCAGGAGTCAGCCGCTGGGCAGGGACGGCGAGTCCCGTGGAGAGGCTGGTCACGTCTGCTTGTGAGGCCTGACCGCAGCAGAAACAGGCGGGCTGGCCATCGTGCCGGCGCAGACGGCATTCATGCCGCACGTCACTGGAGACAGCCTCAACGACACAGCAGCACCGGGTCAAACTGGGAATGTGATGTCAGGAAAAATAGGCACGCCCATTTCCCCAGTTTTATTTGCTTCGCTTTTGCCCCTTTAACAAAGTGAGTCAGAAATTAGTAAATTTAAAGTTCATTTTCAGGCCATGTGTTTTATTTAGAAATAGCATACCAAATAACATCACGGGCCTCTCATGCGTGGCATTTCAAAGCGTCTTCTTTGTTTTCTCTTCCAAAGTGAAGGCCCAGGGAAGCGTTTGCTGCCCAGGGCGGTGGCATTCCCAGGTAAAGCAGGCCATGTCCCCAAGCTAAATGGAGACCTAAAACAGCACACTCACTGTCTTTATGCTTTTGTCTCATTCTCTTGGCAAGTTCAGTTCTGAGCTGTCTCAGACAAATTCCTTTGGCGGGTTGATCTTCATTTTCCCTGCAACGGGCATCCTTATCAAACAGGCCTCCTGCTAGTTTAATTTTTCTGTTAATTCTCACCTGCATATCACTCTCCCTACATTTCTGGAGACGGGGCTCGTGTATTTGTTTTAATTATGTGTGCAACAGTCCATCACCAGCAGCAAAAGTAAATTAGTGAAAACCAGATGGGGAGAGAATTTGCAATTGATACACTTAAACACCAGAGAAAGTAGTTGGAGGATCCTCATAAATATTACTTATGCTCACTAAAAAGACAGAATGCCAAAAAGAATGACAAGTGATGCTTTGCATCTTAAGTGGACAGCCAGCAGTTCTGTCAGATGACTTTCTCCCCACTCCTCACTTGCTAGAAATGCCGGAAACCCATCCCACGAGTCCCAGAGAGGTGTTCGGCCCGATTTTTGCTCTGGGCAGGTAATAGGTGTGGTAAGAGACATTCTCACCTACGTGCGGGGTCTTCCATCAGAATGTTCAGTGTGTTTTCTGGTGTTACGGATCAGAGTTTTTGATCCCTGTTTCTTGGGTCCTATCTGGTACTTGGATATGTGATACGGGAACAGCCTTGAGAATTTTCTAATGCTCTCAGCAGTGTGACCAGGTAGGTGCTTCTCAGGTGCCATCTCTAGAGGCACGCTGATACTGACAACTCCACCGACTGTGCTCCCGTAGCCTAGTGACAACTCTTCACACCTTACTTTTCCTGTCGGTAAATGGAGCGAGCGACAGCACCCATCTCCCCTCCTTGTCGTGCAGCTCAAATGAGATGCCTAGTGTGAGGTGCCCGGTGGGGCCAGCAGAGAGAGGGGAGAGCGTCACTCACTCTTCCCAACAAGCAGCGGCGCCTGGCCTTGGCTCTGTCGATGGCAGCTGCATGGCAAACGTGCTCCTGGCATCTCACGCACACGTCTCAGTTTTGTCATAACTGAGAACTGTGTCTTCTTGCCCTTGTTTTTACTGGTCTCTTCCAAGTTTTGTTTCAAAAGCCTCTTGCCTACGGCACCATTACTTTTGGCTCCCAGCTCCGGCTCCTTTTTTCTAATTTTCCCCAAGAACAGTGAATCTCTTTGCATAGATTGGTCCTAAAATTCTTGTGCTTATGAAGAAGTTACACAGAAATAGGTCCTTGTGCACTGGCATTTTGTAGACAGGGAATTTCATATCTGCATTTATTTTTTCTGTCCTAAATAAGGTAATAGTAAAGCCTCAACTCAGTAGTTTAGGCAACAGGAATTTGTTATCTTATATGATAAGAGGTCTGGAGGTAGGAGGGCCTCAGGGTTGGCTCATTCAGGGACTTAATGACATAATCAGCGACCATCAACATGAAAACCTACTGCTGGCGCCCTTCCAGCCTTGAGTGTGACTACAATCCCACTCTTTCCCATGCATCGCCAGAGACATGCAGGGAGGAAAGTGCCCTCACAGTCTCCTGAGATAGTCATGATTCCATCCTTTGGGGTGCCTTCATTTCCAAAGTGTCCCTCCTGGGACCTGTGCCTAGTCTATGCATCTACAGCAGAATATTCAAGTTGTCAGGTTGTTTGTCTTATTGACTGTATAGTGACCTTACTAAGGTCATAATCAATGCCTTATACATACATAAAATCACTGGTCCCTTGCAAAATACAAGCATATCTAGTGCCCCATAAATCCTTTTTTGTAGGAAGAAAGAAAGGAATGCATATGAAAGAACCTTTGGTGAGATCTGCTTAATGTTGTAGATTGAGCCAGTGGCCCTTTGGGAGGGTAGCATGATTGGGAGTAGGAGAGATCTCTTTGTCTCAGTGATTAGTGTCTCACCCCCTGAACCCTGGCCTGGGTCTGGTCCCACATCTAGACCTGGGTGCTGTGAGGTGGTGGGGAGGAGGTTCCAGAGCATGGCTGCCTAGTGCTGTCTTCAGCAGGGAAACGTGGCTGGGAGGGGCTGTTGGTTTGGTTCGGAGCAACCAGGATGGAGCCTGTCTCTGAAAGGTGATGTGTTTGAAGGAGACTCATTCCCTTAATAGCAAAGTTATTCATCTATGAACGTGCCTAAAGCTTCTTCGGATTTTCTGTTGTTGTTAACATTTTCATTCTTTGTCCTGAATGGGTGGGGAAGGGTGGGGTGGGCAATAACTTCTCTGAGGCGGAAGTTGTGAGGTGGGGGAATCACAGAGTCCCGAATCAGGTATACATGCAGGGGGAAATCCCTACTCGTGTGCACTTGGGCATGTTACATCATATCCCTGAGCCTCAGTTTCCTATTCTGTCACAAGAGATGGCATCACCTACCCTTGGGTTTGTTGAAACATAACTCATATCATCTGTGTGAGGTGCCTGGGACATCGTGGGCCCTCCACCAACACTGGCCCCCACCCTCCCCTGGCAGGGAAAGTGGAGCCACTGAAGACTTGCCTCCTTTAAGTCTTGACACCCCCTTTGAGCTCCAGAATTCAGGGATCTGGGTCCGAGTTTGTATGATTTCCATGGAAGTGAGAATGATGCAAGTTAACACTGAAACCTTAGCAAACAGCAAACACATCGGTGTTCACCGGGCACGTCCTCTGCTGCTGAGGAAGAATGATTGACAGAAGGAGGAAGGAAATCACTGGAACATCAGTGCCTGAGCGACAAGGAATTGCTTTCCAGAACAACCTGGCAAAACAGATGCTTCTCTGCAGATGTCAGAGAGCTTCAGGATCCTTTCTTGTGCAAGAGACAGCTGTGGGGCCCTGCTGCAGAACACACCAACAAAGCAGCAACCTGGGCCAGTAAGAAGTCTAGTGCCGCATTTGCACCCATGCACAGGGCAGCAAAGACCATCCAGAGCAGCTGTAGCAGCCAGCCGCAGGTGATTAAGGGGCTGTGTCCTGCCGACTCAGGGAGGCCCTGTGCTGCCAGGGCCTGAGCACTCCAGCCCCGATGGCACCCATGTGGCTCTGTGAGTCCCAGGGCCACCAATGCAGGGACGACGTGGGAACAAGTGGCTGTGCACCCAGGGCCAGGCACACTCCATGCTGCCCTTCTTGACAGGCAGGACCGAGAGGAGCCAAATAGCTGACAGATGGGTTCACGTCTTCATTAGTGGAGCGTAGGCTCAGTTGTTTCCAACAATCTACTTTGTCTTATCATACTCAAAGATGAAAGAAGCCCTTGAGATGTGGCCATGGAGCAGAGCCTGTCCTGGAGGAGCTGAGGGATATTTGGATTGACTGTCCTGGGACCTGTGGGACAAACAAAGAGCCTACCCACTGCTGGATGGGGTCCTGCCCAAGTCACCTCTGTGGGTGATATCCTCATGGTGTCCACACCCTGCATGAGCCAATACCCCCTTCTAGTGCCCAGCTTTGAGGACGGGCCACATAGGGTACCCACTCGTAAAGGAGATACTGTACCTTCCATCTCTACCCTGGTACCACCAGGGCTGATCTCCCAGTCCCCCCAGAAGACTCCCTGAGCCAGTGGGGGTGTTAGTAATGACAATCACAGGTGATAATGTTTGAGCTCTTACATTTGCAAGGCACTGTGTTTGAACACTTTACACAATTACGCCATTTAATTTTTATTAATACAAGAATGCAATGAGATAAGTGCTGCTGTCATCTCATTTTGTGGTTGAGTAAACAGAGTCTACGGGGGTACAGGGGTCAGTAAATGGCTCAATGTCCCACAAGCATTCAGATCAGCAAAGCTCATCTGTCCACTTCAGTAGTTCTTAACCCTGGCTGTACATTCAAATTGTTTTTGGAGATTCTTTTAGATACCTGTGCCCAAGTTGCTCCAGACTCTTGCAAGCTTGACCTTCGCATGGGGGTGGACAGAGAGGGGTTGAGCTCCTGCTGTGTGGTCTGGGGTGAGAAGCCCTGGCCTACGAGTGCCCCTCTCTTCCCCACGCTGGGCTTCTCTCAGCATTCTTGCCCGTTGCTGGTCCCTTTGGCTCTGACCATGGTCAGTGTGAAAGCCCCAGGAGAGGGTCACCTGCTTTGCTGAACTTTTCTTCAGACAGCACAGTCTTACCTAAACTAAGGAAAGTCAGCTAGAGGGACATGCAGGCACCCAGTGGGAAGAAAGACAGTCACTGTTTTTCTAAATCATTTTTCATGCTGATTGCAAATGCTCTTCTGTTTTCTTCAGAAATTGCCTTTCTTCTTCTCTTATTTTACAGAATCGTTGGCCCTTTCTCTAATCCAGCTGTGCTATGCCCTTCATTCCACATTCATTGCTGACTATGCAGCAATTGGCTTGCTGTTTCATTAAGCAAAGCACATCTCATTTTCTATTAAATATTAATATCACTGTAATCAAACTGAACCATGAGAGTTTTTAATAATCTCTCTTTCAATCATTAATTCCAATTTGGGGTCAGTGATGATATCAATAAGCTGAAATATAAAAGTTACTTCACTGAGGTTCTAGTGTCACAAGAAAATTAGGATCCACCATGATTTCACCTCATGATTTGCCATGTTTACTCATGCTATAGGTAAATAAATGGATCTGAGTATGGATTTTTGGACAAAATGCTATCATTATTGGAATGTATGGAAACCCATCTTTGCAGGCTGTCATCAATTACAAGTAGAAGATGTGAAGAGAGATGTCCAATATGGCTGACATTGCTTATGTCCTGGTGGGAAGACAGGATATTGAACAGAGGAAAGGAGAGAAGAGTTGCAGCTCAGGTGTGGATTACAGAGAGAGAAATCAGAGATGGCTGGGGACCCTATGGAGAAAACTGGGAAGCCTAAAATGGAAAAAAATAAAAAGGAGAAGACATTGGTAAGGATCAAAGCCAGAGAGACTAGGAGCTCAGCCAAGGGGCAATTGGGAACCAGCACTCTTCTCCCTGGCATGGTCAGGGATTGATCTTTGGGGACCCAACAACAGGCCTACAAGTCAGGACCAGTACCCCCAGGACTGGATCGAGAGGCCAGATGAGAAGGAATCAGTGAAAGAACTCTGGAAGCATGAAAAATCAGAGTGACGGTCACGCCCAAATGGAAAAAAACAACTCTTTACCAATGGATCACGAGCAAAACAAAAACTCTGAAATGACAGATAAAGAATTTCAAATTTGGATTATAAGAAAGCTCAATGAAATATAAGAGAAGAAGGAAAACAAACACAAATAAACCACAAGAACAATATAGGAAATGAATGAAAAATTGACTAAAGAAATCAAATTATTTAAAAAAATCAAATAGAAATTCTAAAGTTGAAAATTACATTAAAGGAAATTCAAAACACCAGTGAAAGTATTAAGAAAAGACTAGGCCAGACAGAAGAAACAATCTCAGAGTTTGAAGACAACACCTTGGAATTAAATAAGTCAGTCAAAGATAAAGAACAGAGAAATAAGAGGAATGAACAAAGTCTACCAGAAATGTGGAAATGTGTAAAGAGGTCAAACATATTAATCATAGGCATCCATGAGGGTGGAGAAGAAAATACACAAGGGCTGGAAAACATGTTTCAAGGAATGAGTGAGGAAAACTTCCCTGGTATTGCTCAAAATTTAGATATCCAGAACAAGAAGCTCAATGAACACCTGGGAGATTCATTGCAAAGAGGCAATCACCATGACACATAGTCATCAGACTGGCCAAAATTAACACAAAGGCAGAACTCCTGCATGCCATAAGTGAAAACATCAGGTAACTTTCAAAGGAAAACCCATCAGGCTAACTACAGACTTCTCCACTGAGACCTTACAAGTCAGAATGGACTGGGGTCACATCCTCGGGCTTCTTAAACATAACAATGGCCACTCTAGAATTTTGTATCCTGCAAAATTAGGTTTCTTATGTGAGGGAGAAATAAAGACTTTTTCAGACAAGCGAACACTGAGGAAATTTGTCAAGACCAGACTGGCCATGCAGGAAGTACTCAGATCTGCATTATGCATGTATCAACACAATAGACAACCACCCACCTAAAATCACCCAAAAGCTACAGCTCAGAGACCACATATAATAATAGCTCAAGAGGTAAAAATGAAGCAATGAGGTTGTATTCAACAGGACAAACAGAAATGCATCCACTTATCAATCTTTTCAATAAATGTAAATGGCTTGAATTCCCCACTCAAGAGACACAGCCTGGCTGAATGGATTAAAAAATACAAGCCAAGTATCTTCTGTCTCCAGGAAACATATCTAAGCCACAAGGATTCATTCAGAGTCAAGGTGAAGGGATGGAAAACAATATTCCATGTAGATGGAAATCAAAAGAAAGCAGGTATAGCCGCTCTCATATAAGAAAACATAGACTTCAAATCAACAATAGTAAAGAAAGACAAAGATGGTCATCATATAATGGTAAAGGGAGCAGTTGAACAACAAGACAGCAGTCGTATTTATACAACTAACACAGGTGTGCCCAGATTCATAAAGCAGAACCTACTAGATCTAAACGAAGTAACAAAGAACAGCATGGTAATAGCTGGGAACTTCAACACTGCACTGACAGAACCAGATAGTTCCTCCAAGCAGAAAATAAACAAAGAAACACTGGACTTAAATGAGACTCTAGAACAAATGGGCCTAACAGACATTTACAGAACATTTTACTCAAAAACTACAGAATGCACATTCTTCTCATTGTCACATGGAACATTACCTAAGATTGATCATGTTTAGGCCATAAAATATGTCTCAACAAAGTAAAAAAAAAAAAAATAGAAATTATACCATGTATCTTCTCAGACCATAGTGAAATAAAACTAGAAATCAACTCCAACAGAAACATTCAATCCTTCACAAAGTCATGGAAATTAGACAACCTACTGCTCAACAATTATTGGGTCAAAGAAGAAATTAAGATGGAAATCAAAAAATTCCTCAAACTGAATGACAACTTTTGACAATTTATCAAAATCTATGGGATTCAGCAAAAGTAGTTAATAAGGGAATCATTCATAGTCTTAAATGCCTACATCAAAAAGACAGAAAGATCACAAATCAACAACCTACTGAATTGTCTCAAGGAACTAGAAAAGGAAGAGCAAACCAAACCCAAACCCAACAGAAGAAAAGAA
This sequence comes from Lepilemur ruficaudatus, assembly GCA_963574885.1. Lineage (NCBI taxonomy): Eukaryota > Metazoa > Chordata > Mammalia > Primates > Lepilemuridae > Lepilemur > Lepilemur ruficaudatus. The sequence goes on from CAUYRT010045500.1 coordinate 27,263, forward strand.
ATAACAAAGGTCAGGGCAGAGCTAAATGAAACCAAAAACAAACAAACAAACAGCACAGAAGTTTAATGAAACAAAAAGTTGGTTCTTTGAAAAGATGAGCTAAATCGATAGACCTTTCACTAGATTAACCAGAAATAGAAAAGAAAGGACCCAAATAAGCTCAATCAGAAATGAAAAGGGAGAGATTACAACTGACACCACAGAAATACAAAATATCATCTGTGAATAACATAAAAATCTCTATGTACATAAGCTCAAAAACATCGAGGAAATGGACAAATTTCTTGAAACACACAAACGCCCTTCTTCAATCACGAAGAAACAGAATTCCTGAACAGACCAATAATGAGCAAAAAGTTGAAGCAGCAATAAAAAAATCTTCTAAGAAAAAAAAGTACTGAACCAGACAGTTTCACAGCAGAATTTTATCAGACCTACAAAGAAGAATTGGTACCCATACTACAGAAATCATTTCATAACATCGAGAAGGACTCATTCTACAGAGCCAGTATCACCTTGATACCAAAGCCAGGAAAGGACACAACAGCAATAACAAAAAGAAAACTGTAGACTAATATCCTCTATTAATATAGATGTAAAAATTCTAGCAAACCAAATTGAGCAGCACATCAAAAAATGATTCACCACGATCAACTGGGCTTCATCCCAGCGATTCAAGGATGGCCGAACATTCACAAATCCGTAAATGTGATTCACCACATAAACAGAAGCAAAAATAAAGACGTGATCATCTCAATAGATGCAGAAAAAGCATTTGACAAAATTCAACACCCTTTTATGATAAAAAACTCTTAACAAAATAGACATAGATGGAACTTATCTCAAAATTATAAAGCCATATTTGACAAACCCAAGGCCAACATCATACTGAATGGAGAAAAGTTTAAAGCATTAGACTTAGAACTAGAACAAGACAAAGATGCCCACTGTTACAACTTCTATTCAACATAGTGCTAGTAGTTCTAGCTAGAGCAATCAAGCAAGAGAAGGAAACTAAGGCTTTCCAAATGGGGAAAGAGGAGATTAAACTATTGCTCTTTGCTGATGGTAAGATCTTATATCTAGAAAACCCCAAAGATTCTGCCAAGTGACTCCTAAAATTGATACATAAATTCAGCAAAGTCTCAGGTTTATAAAATCAATGTACACAAATCAGTAACATTCCTGTCCACCAACAAGAGACAAGCTGAGAAGCAAATCAAAGACTCAATAACTTTCACAATAGCTACAAAGAAAATAAAATATCTAGGAACATACTTAACCAAGAAAGTGAAAGATCTTTATAAAGAGAACTATGTATCACTGAGGAAGGAAATTGCTGATGATATAAACAAATGGAAAAAACTATCATGCTCATGGACTGGCAGAATCAACGTTGTTAAAATGCCCATACTACCCCAAATGATTTATAGATTCAAAGCAATCCCCATCAAAATATCAACATCATTTTTTGCAGCAGATAGAGAAAAAATAATTCTATGCTTTGTTTGGAACCTGAAAAGAGCCCGAATAGCCAAAGCAAGCTTAGGGAGAAGGAACAAATCTGGAAGCATCACTTTACCAGGCTTTAAGCTATACTGCAGGCTATAGCAACCAAAACACGATGGTCCTAGCACAAAAATAGAGACATAGACCAATGGAACAGACCAGAGAACCCAGATATAAAACTATCCACATACAGCCAACTGATCATTGACAAAGCAGGCAATAGCATACACCGTGGAAAAGAAACCCTATTCAATAAATAGTGCTAGGAAAACTGAATAGCCACATGTAGAAGACTGAAACAAGATCCCTATCTCTCACCACTCACAAAAATTAATTCAATATGCATAAAGGACTTAAATGTAAGTCATGAAACCATAAGAAATCTAGAAGAAAACTTTGGAAAAACTCTTCTAGATATCGGCCTAGGCAAAGAATTTATGAAGAAGACCCCAATGGCAATCACAGCAACAACAAAAATAGATAAATGGGACTTGACTAAATTAAAAAGCTTCTACACAGCCAAGGAAACAATCAACAGAGCAAATACACAGCTTACAGAATGGGAGAAAATATTTGCATGCTATACATCCTATAAAGGGATAATAAGCAGAATCTACAAAAATCTCAAGCAAATGAGCAAGAAAAAAATAACCCCATTAAAAAGTGGGCAACATTATTCGAAGTGAGGTGACACAAGACTGGAAGAATGGGCTCCACATGTACTCACCATCAAATTGGTACTGACTGATTAACACTACAGTGCTCAAATGGTGGTGGTGTTCACCAGGGATTCAGAGGTTGGGGGGGTAGACTCACATCTGAGGGATGTGGTGAGCACTGTGGAGGGGAGGGGCATGCTTGAAATGTAGTTGGGGATGGGAATTAGGGGTCTCAATAGGGGGAAGGAAATGTCCTAAAACTGATTTGTGTGAATAGCTGTACAACTTGGTAAATTTACTAATAATCATTTAATTGTACACTTAAAAAAAAATGGGCAAAAGACATGAACAGAAGCTTTTCAAAAGCAAATACACTAATGGCTAATAAACATATGAAAAAATGCTCATCACTAATCATCAGAGAAATACAAATAAAAACCACATTGAGATATCACCTAACCCCAGTGAGAATGGCTTTTATCAAAAAATCCCACTATAGTAGATCCTGGCACGGATGCAGAGAGAAAGGAACACTTATACCCTGTTGGTAGGACTGCGAACTAGTACCACCTCTGTGGAAAATAGTATGGAGATTCCTCAAAGTACTAAAAGTAGGCCTACCATTTGACCCAGCAGTCCCACTACTGCGTATTTACTCAAAGGAAAAAAAAAGTCGTTTTATCAAAAGAACACTTGTACTTGAACGTTGATAGCAGCACAACTCACTATTGCAAAGATGTGGAATCAATCCAAGTGCCCATCAATTCATGAGTGGGTAAAATATGGTATATACCATGGAGTTCTACTCGGCCATAAAAAAAATGAATTAATTCCTTTTGTAACAATCTGGATGGAATTGGAGACCACTCTCCTTAGCAAAGTCTCCCAAGAATGGAAACACAAACACCGCATGTACTCACTATTAAATTGGAACTAACCGATCAGCACCCATGTGTACAGATGGAAGTAAAACTCAATGAAAATCAAATAGGTCAGAGGAGGGAGGAGGGGAAGGGTGAAATCACACCTAATGGGTACACTGCATACTATCTGGGTGACAGGCACACTTATAACTTTGTCTCAAGCAGTCCAAAAGCAATTCATGTAAGCAATACATTTTTACCCTTGCATATCCTGAAATTAAAAAAAAAAAAATAGAAGGCGCGGGCTGTTTCTGCTGCCTCTTGGAAACTAGCGATCACATACTTATGTCAACCTAGAGTCATTTCCCTTATTAGTAGTACTGGAGTTGAGAAATCCTGAAGTTTTCATAATGTAGAATATGTAACAATAACAGAAGAAAAGAATAAGAAGAATAATTTTGTGGTAAAACGGTGAAAAGATCTGAAAACCATCTCTGACAAACCATGATCCACGAGAAGCTTGTCTGGAAGTGCTAACAGTGACGATAGTTTCAACCCAATCTTGGATGTGGTATTAGTGTCATATAACAAGACACCAGGTTTATTCAGGCGCTACTTACATTTAAAAAAGAACTTTGAGTTTCTGGGGTCAAAACAGAAGGACTGGATTGTTACAGAAATCTCTGGTCAGCAATAAACCACAACCCACAGATCTTACCAACAAATGACCTCAAATTCCAACTGCCTGGATAGTCCAACAGCCTGACCCAGGAGGCTCCGATGGGAAGCTGCCGTTTATGTGATTCACAGTGTGGGAATTTGAGATGGTAAAAAATGTTAAAAATATTATCATAACTGATGAGATCCAAATAATGAGCACTCTAGTTGCTTCCAGATATTTTCTGTGAATAATATAGTGCTTCCAGCTCCTTCAAAACCAAACTGCTTCTCTGGGGGTTACCAAGGGAGGGGATGAGGGAAAAGACAGTGTAGTAACTAAATGACAAATTGATGCCAGATTTTAAACTTGATAAAATTCACCTGTCAAAGGTTAAGGAGACAGAAGAGAAAAATAGAGATAAGACATTTTTTAGCGATAAATCACCATGGTGCTCTCTAAATAGATGCCAGCTTTGTAACAGCCTGTCTGCCTTCCTTCCTTCTTTCCTTCCTTCCTTCCTCCCTCCCTCCCTTCCTCCCTTCCCTTATGGGCATATTCACCGAGTGCCAACTACATTCTGGGCACTCTGCAAGACATTAAGGATAAAATGCCGAATTAGACAAACACGGGGCCTGTCTCATGCCACTCACATTGGAGCGGTGGAGGTAGACCAAAACCAAGAATTTAGGAGACCTGAGTTTTATTTTTATTTGTGTCACTGCACAGGTAAATGTTTGATTTTAGCTGAGATTCTTAGCCACCTTAGGCTTAAAATTTGTTATGGAGAAAATAGGAGTAAGGAGTTCCCAGTCTCTCACAGGGAGTCACTGCTGGGCCAAATACATATGCGACGACTTGGGATACTATGAGCCAGCGTCAGTCTCTGTGGGTGGAACCCGATTTTGCAAGATTTGCTCACCTCCTGCACATTACGTGTGGTGGGAAGCACCTTTCACAGAGAGGAATTCAACTCACACTTGGAGGAGGGGTTATGCAGTGTCCCTGAGACCTGTTTTCCCCTTACGTATCTGTGGCACTTAGTTGTGGTTTTACATGAAACTCTGTGCTTAGCTGAGATTCTTGAAAGTCATGAACAAGCGCACTGCCTTTTAGTGTGGAGAATGGAACTAGCTTTCGGGCTATACGTAAAAGAAGGCCCCACCCATTCTTGGGAGAAATCAGATGGCAGTAAGATCACACAAATATCCCACGTCTCGGGCTCTAATAGTCAATCGTTAGGTTTAAATAATCTGTGGACATCTTTTATTACACCAGGAGATTGTTTCTATTCAAACAGTGTTTGCCAAAGTGAGGTGCTGGTTCCGCTGGGCATGAAGTGATTAAGTACGAGAAAGGGGTTTGATTTTGATGACCACATCCATTAGGAAAAGAGAACCTTGCACATCGATCCCAAGAACTCAGTGACACATTAGGCAGAATAGAGCTGGTGGAAAGCGAGTGCGTGTGAGGAAACAGCATGTGACTTACAGTGCAGGGTCGATCGTGAGGCTTGAATAGCCTGCGGACATCTTTCCTGGGCAGCATGGGCCCATCTAGTCATGGCCACATCACTGGAACGCCTCTTGCCGCAAGTTACCAAAAATCCACTTCTAACTGGTTTATCTCATAAAATTGTTTGGCCTACGAAGCTGAAAAGTCCAGTGACAGCACAGGTCACAGACGCAGGTGGCTCTGCAGGCAGCTTGGACCCTCAGGCGGCAGCTGGGCCTTCGGTGGCCTTCTCAGCCCTGCTTTCCTTCGGGCCCAGGTCGCCTCAGGCCGACTCCCTCGAGAGGGCAGGATGGGAGGAGCCGCTCAGGGCTCCGAGGGCTCGTGCTCCCTCAGCCCCACGCAGAGCAAGGACCTTTTTTTTTCTTCACTTCCACCAGATAGAAAACAAAACCTCCCCTCCTCCAGTCCCTCTGACGGGCTACTCGGAGTACGTGACGCCTCTGTCGCCTTCCGCCTGTGCCTCCAGCACGTGTCTCAACCCGCGTCCGGCACAATGGAAGTTCCCTCTTGGGGACGAATCCATCGTGACCACCCTGAGGTTGAGAGTAGGGCAAAGGTGGCCGACATTGTGGCTGGGACCTCAGGACTGTGTAAGGTAGGAGGAGTGCAGAAAACAGCACGTCTACCACAGTGGACTGGAAATTGTGAGGTTCTGGCATGAATGACTGAGTTGGTGAAATATTTCATTAAAACATGCCCCTTACCCCTTCTAAGTCTGGGTTTAGACTCTTCTAAATGACAGTGTTCTCACAGAGATAGTTGGTGGTGTGCTACTACAGTTTTGTTTATTTGTTTTGTTTCTAAGAGATGAGGAATTTGCCTGGTTAGGGTGGCCTGTGTCCTCTTTGTCACGTGGTGGACAGAGTAGGGGATCTGTGCTGGCCTTGGCTGCTGGAGCACCTTGGGGCTGGACTCTTTGTTGGTGTCCTGCACATGGCTATCCCAGTTTGGCCTGGACTCCAAAGCACAGGCTGCCTGGCAGTCCCCAGTGCTGGCTAGTAAGCTGAGGTCTCCAGCCTGGCGTGAAGCCATTCTGGTCAGGGACATTGCATTATGTTTTCCTGTCTCCTGGACTACTTTGACAGAGTAGGTTTTTGAATGTAACAAGATAAGTCAACTTGAGTGGTAATATATTTTGGGAAATCAGCTCACTACAAATTGTGACTGGAAACATTGTACTGTAAATGTTTTGTAGTTTTCCCCCAATAAAATTTTCAGAAGAAAAAAAAAAGAAATTGTACAGATATCCTCCAAAAAACAATGGGGCTTTGATAAAAAATTACAGTTGTAAAACAAAGCAGCAAAGTAAAAACCTTATGTTCTAATAGGCAGGAGGCAGTGCTGTACGTGGGGTCCCAGGCAAAGTCAGGCCAACGCAGATGATGTTCTGCCCTGGGTCATGCTAGGGGTTAGAGGCACAGAGGTGCCTCGGCAGGGCCACGTAAGGGAGCCACTTAGCACAGGCCACGTGAGCCAAGACAAAGTCAGGAGAAGGCACCACCTTCCTCAAGAAACCGTGGATATTCATCACATAGTTCAAGAAATGAGCACGGGCAAGTTTATAAATGTAGGAACAGAAATTATTGTATTCTAGCTAAGGTCAAGGTGAAATTTGTTAGAAGGTTAGATACTAGAGACATATATCATCATTTGATACGATTCTTCTATTTTTTTTCTGTCAAGGAACCTATTGTTTCAGATCTCTGGATTAAACATTTTTTACTTCTACATAGATAGTGACCCGGAAGTTAATATAAGTTAAACTCCAGTCATGCAACAGCGAGCCACAAGGTGCAAGCACAGCTTCGGCGCAGGAAGGTCTGCATCTGAATTCTGCATTTGCTACGTTGATAGCTGTGTGTCCTTGGGCAAATTACTTTCCATTCCCAAGTCTTACCAGTGTTCTCATCTTCCTTAAAATATTGTTAGGATTAGAGGACATGGATATAAAAATGACTAATAGGGTACCTGGAATATAGTAGGAGCTTAAAAGATGTTAGCACTAATTAATTGGGAACATGTTGGTCACCTAACAGCTTAAAAGAAGTAAACAGTTTTTGAAGTGTCTAACCCATTCAGGACTCCAAGAATGACTTAGCACCAGGGGAGAAACTTGCAAGTGTGAGCTACAAAATGTTTTGAAGAAACCTTACCACCAAGCTCACAGGTGCGTCAGTGTTTGCTGAGTTGATTCAAAATGCTAATTTGGAGGAGGTAGCCAAGAGAACTCCAGGGTTTTAAACATAGGTAGCATTATAAACACCACTAATGCTGCAGATCATAAACACCATATTCCCAAATTCATCTTATGTTCAACAAGAAGCACCAGAGCAGAGGCCTAATCGTCCCCCAAATCACTTTGTATTTGCTAAGTCATTTCCTCTTGGGATGTTTAGTTAAATCAGACATCATGGTCATACTTTATAGAGAAAGGAATTGTCAAAGGAATATTAGGGCATACCCTCTCGGATACAGAGCAGGGCAGTGGTGAGACTGGTCTCTATGCATAAGTACTCCCTAGGTCATTAATAATTTAGGCAGATAAAGAGCTTTGTTAGCATTAGAAAGTGTCTCATATCATCTGATTGTTTTTCCTACCCAGGAGAATTGATATTAGGTTACCCCAGCCTTGGCGGTTCTTTAGCTTACAATCTAGATGGCTGCTGCTACGTCCATGTGGTCAACCCGTAAGTCTCTTCTCAATTTCACACATAGAAGCAGGCATGGGCCAGGGTTGCTGAGTAGGAGCCAAGTCCCTGCTGCCCGTTTATTAATACAACCTGCCACCCACTTAGCTTCCATTTCCTTTGAGTTCTAAAGCTATCACAGTACGGACTTCTGAGCTAAAGTGGTAGCAGAAGAAAGCAGAATCACAGACTCTTCCTCCTTTGATACCTAATGGAGTTTTACAAAGTAAACAAAACAAAATACAGTAGTCCCCCCTTATCTGCAGGGAATATGTTCCAAGACCCCCAGTGGATACCTGAAAATGCAGATAGTACTGAATCTTATATAGACTGTTTTTTCCTATACATATATACCTATGATAAAGTTTAATTTATACTTGTAAATTAGGCACAGTAAGAGATTAACACCAATAACTAATAATAAAATAGAACAGTTATAACACTATCCTGTAATTAAAGATATGTAAATGTGGTCTCTCTTGCTCTCAAAATACCTTATTGTACTGTAATGTGGGTAACTGAAACTGTGAAAAAGGAAAGTACGAATAAGGGGATTGACTACTGTATATTGACTAAAAATAACTAGTTGCAATCAAACAAAGGAAAAACCAAATTACACCAAACCTAATATTAATATCATAAGAGCTAAGGAAAGAGAGTAGGAGATCTTGTGTAAAAGGCAGCACAGGCAGTTCTTCAGCCCCTGCATTTTGGTGTCCAACTAATATCCTCCAGTTGGAGAGAAGCAGGTGGAGCTGGTGAGTGAGAAGCCCTGAGGAAGGTTAAGGAGACTCAGCCCAGAGCAGAGACGCCTTACACCATTGCATGGCCTTGGCAGAAGCAGAGAGAGCCGCTGGGCCTTGCTGATTTCCTGGGCACTGTGCTTGGGGCTGGGGGGCAGGGGGAGCCACACCTGTGTGGGTGCCCAGGCTCTGGTACAAGATGTAGAGGGCATCTGGAAGAGGTAAAGACCTTTGTTAGATTGTTTTCCTACCATGGAGAATTGATATTACCTCTCTAGGCTGTTCCTTAGCACACCATCTAGAACTGCTGCTAGAGCTCTCTTTATTTTCCCTATATCTGTATCTTGAGAGATCAGAAGAGCAGTTTTTAAAACAACTTCCCAGCACTCACTGAAACTGGATGCAGCTCAGAGTGAAAGACAGGCATTTTATAGAGCTTGAGAAAGATGTCAAAGAGAACTCACCTCCCGGCAGCAATGCAAACAGGACTGAACTACTTATGTTGAGCATAAAAATGATAAAAAATAAGTGGCTTATATATATGCAAAAAAGAAAGGAAGGTAGGAAAAGGGTATATGGAAGGATGGATTAGAAAGCCAATCTAGAAGAAAGTGCATCTCAGTAACCAGAGGCAGTTTATCCACAAATGCTTCAAGCTATAGCAGAACTTAATAATGAGTTCAATGAAGTAAGAGCTCAAAAATGAAATGAAACCAGAGTGAGAAGAAAAGGGAGAGACTGCAGAGACAAGAAAGCCAACATAACATCATTACAGATGTAAATAAGTAGAAATGATTGGAAAACACAAAGCAATTAGGAAAAAGGTGACAGAGGTAGTAGACAGACAGGATGAGCAGGATAAGGATGATTGGTATCCCCTAAGATGAGAGAAAAAAAGAAAGGGACAAGAAAGTTATTAGGGTTATAATAAGGAAATTTTCTCTGGAACATAAGCATAATAGATTCTGTAGTTAAAAAAACACACAGAGTATACCATGAAAGAATTAATGCAGAGCTATGAATATAAAGGCACATTTATCAAACTTCAAGAATGAAGAAAGACTATTTCAGGCACCCAGGCAAAAAAAATCAAGATACATCAAGGATGAAAAATCCAGAGGGTTTCAGACATTCACATAGAAGTGCCAGGAGACAATGTGACAGTGTTCACGACATCCTGGTGAAATAAATTATGACCAAGAATATTATGCAAAGAAAGTTGTTATTCACACTTAAAGACAACAGGTAGAAGCAGAAGAATTTTAGGAATATAGTGCCCCTAACACAAATTTTGGGAAACTTTTTCTTAAAGTATAACAGTAAAACACATAAATCCTAAGCATCACCTTGAAAAATGTTTACAAAATGAGCACATGTGGGTAGCCATCACTGAGACCAAGATATAAAATAATGCCTTTACCCCAGAACCTCCCCCCATGTCTTCTTCTAGTCATCAGCACCTTCCCAAAGTTAACCATTATTCTGCTTTCAACACCATGAATTCATTTTTCCTTTTTAGAAATCTGTATGACTGGATTCATATCATACTTTGTGTCTGGCTTCTTTTGTTCAGTCAATGTAACATCTATACAATTTATCCATTTTGCATGAAATGGCAGTTTGTCTTGTAATTTTGGGTTGTATTCTGGACATGTTGAACATACAGTATGAAACCCTGGGTCCTGTTAAAATCTTTTGAAGAATGTCCACTTTGTCATTTAAGCAGCCAGTCATCCCACAGGTCCTGACCTCCTTCTGTGAACTATGGTTCCAATGTCAGTTAAGTATCAAGATCCTTGCAGTGCTCTCTCCCAGGTATGTTTGGGACCCAGAAGGTGGTGAGAAATGCAGAATTCTTGGCAATATTATTTTTGGCATAATGACTCCATCCAAACCTCCACAAGAAGAGATGATCAAACTTGAGCATGATTTCTAGCAGTGCAAGACTGTATCCCTAGCATGCCTCCTGGGAAAGCTCTGTTCCCAGGAGAATTTATTGTTTGTCACAGCCAACACCTGGTGGTAGGCCTCCGACCTCCCTTTCTTAGAACATTTACTAAAAAGGGCTTATAATTGTGAATATGTGTCTCCTACAACTCACAAGGGTCTTCACTGAGGACCTGAAACTCCTTTCTTTAAAATGTAGTCATCAGGAAGGATGGGGCCTCTATTTCTCAGGCTCCCTGGGGAAGATGGCATCCTAACTTTGACAATCGCCAGCCAGTGGACACAGCTGGCCTCGTCTCATTTGCACTGACCCACTCTTTGTCACTTTTCACCTCCTTGACTCTACTGAGACTTCTTACCTCCCCTCTCCTTCATTCTCCCTTTAAAATGACCGGTCACCCTGCACAAGTCAGAATGGAGGCCCCCTGTCTCCCTGCCATCAGTAGTCACTGAATAAAATGTTTTCACTGCTTTGAAGTCCAGCTATGTTTATCTTTAACAGTGGCCTAGACCCTAGTTCAGTCATCAAAGCTTTCGCTGTGCTGATTCCAGTGCATTCTGGGCGTGTGCACATTGGGGGTAAGTCAGGGACATCTTACACAGAGCACAGAGCCCCTTTCTCCGTCTCCCTCCTCTCCAGAGTCATCCCCACATTGGCTGGCTCCCAAGGGCCCCTTTCTCCACTCTGGCTGCAGGACCATGCTTTGGCTCCCTCCATGCTCTGAGCACTTCCTGCCCCAAGAGCCCCCTGGTGGCAGAGCAGCATGAGAAAGGGCCTGTGGGAGCCACTGTCACTGCAGGGTTGCAGCTTCTTTACGGTGGCAACTCACCGGGGGTGGGGCCAGAATGTTAAAAAAACTCTGTCCTTCCTGAGTCCCCCAACCAGAAGTTACACCGTAGAGACGTTGTACAACTGGATTTTAAAACTGGAGGTGCTCAGAAAATATTGGTCAGTGAACGAGTCAAGTTGGATGTAGACAGTGTTCAAGCCAGAGGTACCTGGGTTTCATTTATACTTGTGATGTTGACTGTGTTAGTCAGGGCTCTCGAGAAACAGAACTGATGGGATGTATCTCCATGTCTGTCTGTCTATCTATCATCTATGGAGAGATTTTAAGGAATTGGCTCATACAATTGTAGGGGATGGCAAATCTGAAGTCCTTTGCACAGTCTGGCAGCCCGGAAATTCAGGTAAGAGTTGATGTTGCAACCTGCAGTCTGAAATCCACAGAACAGCTCAACAGGCTGGGGACGCAGGCAGGGTTACAAGTACCTTCCCACCAATACCTAGACCAGTGCTGGACCAAGAAACTCAGCGCTGTAGCCTGGTCAAGCTCATACAAAACTCACCACCACACTGGCCTGCTGCGTGACACCAGAGGGTTCAATCCATCCTTTGTGCCTCAGAGTCTCCACCTCTAAAATGAGAGAAATGGGACCTCACAAGATTGAAAAGAACCATAGAATATCTAATATATACTGTTTGGCAAAGAAAGGGTGCTTAGCCAACATCAGTTCCCATCTCAGATGGAGTTAAAAACCCTCAATCATAATAATAGCTCGTGTAGAAGCTATTATTCTGTGACACAGGGGCTGGCACTGTGCTACCCTCAAGGGTTAACTCAAAGCATTCTTATAGCCATCCAGGAGGTGCAGCCATTAACATAATTTTATATTTTTTGCATCTTTAAAGAAATACAATTTTTAGATATAAAAACTCCATCTTGGTTTTGCTTTTATAAGTTTTTTTTTTTTTACTTTTTACTTTGAAATAATTCCAAATTTATAGAAAAGCTGCAAGCATAATATAGAGATCGCCAAGAATGTTGACATTTTGTTGCATTTACCTTATCATTCTCTTTCTCCATGTCTAGATACACATGTTAAAAGGACAATTTAAGCCAGACTAAATTTAACAGATTATAATGAAGCAAAGAATGATTTGCAAAACAGGCAACCTGAGCACCAGAGTAGGCTCAGAGCAATCCTGGGGCTGCCACGTGGTCGGATAATTATTCATGAACAAAGAAGGAAAGCGATGCACAGAAAATGGAAGAGAAGCACAGAAACAGCTGGACTGGGTACAGCTGGGTGTTTTCTTTACTTAACACAGTCTGAACAGGTGGCCGCCTGTGCCTGGCGTTCCCACACTTTCTCAGTGGTTGGCACAAGCGTAGGTTGTGTCTGTTTCCACATCCAGGGAGGTCACAGTTCACCATGTATGGAGAAACTTTCAGGCTGAACTTGCAATATAGAAGGAAGCAGCTTTAGGCTAGACTTAATTTAGCACATAGAATTTATTTTTTTCTGTACCATTTGAGAGTAGGTAGCTTACATAACGCCCCTATAATCCTGTGATTTCAGTGTGTTTTCTAATATGCATATTCTCTTACATCACCACAGAATAGTGATGTTAGCCCCATTTTACAGATGAGAAAACTGAGGCACAGAAGCTTGCCTGTCCTAGAACCCACTGTCCCTCTCATAAGGTTAGAAACTTACCTGTCCTTCCCCTTTTTTCTAAATATACCCAAAGTGGAGAAATGTGTAATGATTCCTGGGGCAGGTACCCACCACGGGTATCCGGGTATCCAGGTCTCCGCTGACTTTCAATCTCTGTTCTTCTCCCTGTCCCCTCTCTCCAGGTTGGATTATTCCAATGCAAATTCTAGACACCTGATCATTTCATTTGCAGATATTCAGAATGTCTCTCCAACAGGTGAAGTCTTGTTTATTTTAAAAGGTAACCTCAATGCCCTCAATGGCATGATCACACCTAAAAACAATTCCTTCCTACTATCTACTCAGAGTCCAGTGGCCACGATTGTGTCACAAATGTCATTTTACAGTAGTTATTTTTGAATCGGGACCCAAAGAAAACCCACACCCTCTATTTGGTTGATAAATTCCTTTTTATTTCTTCCTTGCCATTTTTTGGTTGAAGAAATTGGGCCAGTTGTCTCATTTTTGGTAGCTATCGCTGGACCATGGCAGATATGAAATGGCTACTTTTAATGACTTTAAGTCATTTCCTGGATGCTATTTAATAGCATTTCTCTTATCTCTGATTGCCAGGCTCCTCGGCCCCTGGTGCTTCTCTCTGGCTCTGTCTTCTGCCTGCTTGGTGCTGCTGTGTCTGCTGCTTCCTCCCTGTCGCTCTCCTCCTCTCATCACCTCTTACCTCATCTCCCAGGTCTCAGCTCTAGGAGTGCATCCCTCTGCAGGGTTGCTTTCCCCGGCTCCCTTGACTAGGCAAATTCCCCTGAGTATACGTATTCTCAAAGTTATGGTGCTGCACCGTGTACTGTTTATCAGAGTCATCATTTCACTTTTATTTGTGTTATTGTTTGGTGTCTGTTTTCCCTTCCACTCTACTCATGACCTGAGGAGGTGGGGATAGTGTCTTCTTTTTGTCATTGTATTACCAGTACTTAGCAACATGCTTAGCATATGGCAAATGCTCAAGAAATGTTCGTGGAATGAAGACATACACTGGCTCGTTGGGGCTCAGAAAGCAATATCCCTAAATGAAGCAATACCTCAGGAGCAGCCTCAGACGCAAAAGTTTTTCTCTGAACTTCTGCCCTCCTGTCTCTCAGCCCCGTTCTCCCTAGAGGCTAGCCATAGAAACTAAAATCCCTCTTCCCCAAGGCAGGGCATAGAAACAAGAGCCCCTTTTCCCCCAAGCCAGCTATAAAATCTAAAAATATTCAGTGTAAAAACTGGACATAAAGAAATGATCTGACCTACCTTGTTTGATTGTTGGTCATAAGAGCCCCGTTCCAGGGAAGGCCCTGCCCCACAGCCAGAAGGGAGAAGGCTGCACACAGAGGCCAAGAAGAATCTGGACAGACAGGCCTTGCCGGGTTTCCCCACTCAGAAATCTAATTAGCATTAGATCGCTGCCTTCCCTTGGCCCCTACAAGCTTTAAAAAGTATCTGCACAATCTTGCATATATAAGATAAGGAAATAATTTTACATTCCACCCCTCATTTCTATGACTTCCTCCAGGTTTGGATGTTGGCATTTATATTCCTTGTACAATGAGTCCTTGTATAATGTGTACATGTTGAACTATAATTACTGCTGTTTTATAATTTGGATCTATCTCAGTGGGCTCTATCCTCCCATGCTAACTCTAGTCATCTCTTAGTTGCTGGCTTTTTTTTTGTTGTTGTTTGTTTTTTTAAACAAAGTCTGGCTCAGTTGCCTCCGGTTAGAGTGCAGTGGCAGCATCATAGCTCACTGCAACCTCAAACTCCTGGGCTCAAACAATTCTCCTGCCTCTGCCTCCCGAGGAGCTGGGACTACAGGCATGTGCTACACGCCAGGCTAATTTTTCTATTTTTAGTCAAGACGGGGTCTCACTATTGCTCAGGCTGGTCTTGAAGTCCTGACCTCAAGCAATCCTCCCCTTCAGCCTCCCAGAGAGCTAGGATTACAGGTGTGAGCCACCTGCGCCCGGCCTAGTTGCTGGCTTTAGTCCCCAAGATGGTTCTTCTGGAAGCTCCTGAGTGCTATGGTCCATGACACATTTAAAAATGCCTGAGTGCTGTGCTGGGGTTCAGGAAAATGCCTCCCCTGAATATGACACAGTGGTATTTGAGAAAATAGCAGAAGCAGGAAGATCTCTCTCACCTACGCCCCAGAAGCAGGTCAGAAGACGCATGTGAGAGGTGCTCTCCCTACACCTGAAAGAAAGGAACATCTTCATCTCTGCAGACACAAGGACACAGCAGGGAAGCCTTGCCAAGTTCCCCCCAGGTTACTACCATTAGATCAGACCGCTTTGTTCATTTACATTTCTCCTTCATGATCCACTTCTTCAAGCCTAGCATAAAAGTACTACAACAAACATACTAAACTACTCCTAAAACAAACATAATTGTTTGTTTGAGTTTTTATTTCCTCATGAAGTCTCCTGTGTCATGGAAAATTTTTATTGAGTAAACTTGTATGCTCTTCTCTTGTTAATCCGCCTTTTGCCGTAAGGGCCTCAGCCAGGAAGGAGTGATGGGTAGGGAAGAGATACTTTCCCTCCCATGCATTCGTCTTTATACTTGAATGATAGCTTGGCTGGGAATAAAATGATTAGGTTACAGGTGTCAGACAATGAAGAAGAATATCGGGATTTCAGATATTGTTTTGTCTCACAGAGAAATATAATCTGTTTCAATCAAGTTCTATCGGGCTTTATAATTCAAAGTATTTCTAATCTCACAGTTCTTTACAAGGAAACAAGAATGGGCAGTCTCTATAATGAATTTAATAAAGTTGAATTTAAATGTAATAACTGGCTGTTTATCTCTATTCCTTAACAGTCAGTTACGTTGTTGAGAATATACAGGTAAATCAAGAGAATTATTATAAGGGGAGGCTTGAAAAATTATGTTTTTATTTGACCCAGAAATTTCAATCCTACTTTTGTACCTTACAGAAATGTTCACACATATGCTAAAAGAACTATGTCAAAGAAGGTTTATTTCAACATTATTTATAAGCGGTTAAAATGTGGAAACAACCTAAATGTCTCAGTGAGAGAATGAATAATTTATTGTGGTTTATTCACATAATGTGATATTATAAAGCAGTGAAAATAATGAACCAAAGTTAGGCATAAAAAATACAGACAAATTTCAATTATATGTTGAATTTAGAAGAGAAAGTTGCAAAGGCATACTATACATTCTATATGGGTATTTAGACATGCACTTAAGTGATAAAGACATACAATGACACATACCAAATTCCAAAGCCCTGAATGGGAGTCTGAGGTAGGGGAAGGGGGAGAGGGGAATGCAGGTAGGGGAAGGCAGGGAAGGGGGCTGCCAGTGTATTGGTGCTCCCTTATGCATCTTGTAGGATTAAAATATTTAACAGTACCAAAGAAAGCTATGTTGTTGAGTACAATTTATCCTCTGATGATTAAAGTGTACCTCTTTATTCTCTGCTAAAACACACAGTGGCTCAACCGTTCATAGAACCTCCTCCCCACCCATGGTTTTATTCTTGCCTCCTTTCTACTTTTCTCTGATTTTTTGTAACTGCACTAGACCAATCTGTCTCAATTTTTTATGTAACAAAGTTGTGATTTGTTTTTCAGTTGCCATGAACCCCCAGGTTGAAGGTCATGTGACCTGAGCACACCCATATGAACCAAGTCTGATGAGCGGGGATTGAAATAAGAAGTGGACACCACATGTGGGCAGGACCCAGGATCCAATCAGATTGAAGCCTGGTGTCACTCCATGGCAGGATCCAGTCAGACCATGCCTGCCAGCATCACCTCACTGAAAGATCCAATCAGATCTTTCTGATCTGATTTCATTCATTACCCTATGAATATAAAACCAGCCCAACCCTCATGTTTGGGTGCACACTGCTTTGGAGACTATTCCAGGTGTGCTCCTTACTTGTGCTAAGTAATAAAACCCCCCTGCTTTAACCAACTTGGCTGTGGTTATTGACTTGATATCTACCAGCAAATAAATCCTTCCTTTGTGGAGGTAACACTTTCACAACTCTTCCATCCTTCTCTCCAGCTGAGGATGCATCTGAAAAATTAGATGTATATCCTCTCTCTCTTTCTCTCTCTCTGTCTCCATCTATTAATTCATCCATCTATCTAACTATATCTTTCTCTCTACATACCTAATTTATCTGCCTATCCATCCATCCATCTCTGTATCTATCTATCCATTCATCCAACCAGCAATCTATCATGTATCTATGAATAGATGAGTATCTATATTGGGAAATACTGATTTACTCTACTGCAGGTTTGACTTAAATCCCTCTCTCTGACAGAACCAGTTCTCAAATACTTTGAACTTGGAAATAGCTCCCCCAAAAAGAAGAGGAGGGGACACATAATCCCGATAGACTTCCAGAGTGACTCGGCATTAGTGTCACTGAGTTTCTCAGCTCTGCTAAGCCTTTGAGTTCTGTTCTGAGCAGGAGAAGCTGCCAGAGGTCCGTGTGATTTCCTTTTGGTTGCTGGAGGTAAGTCACTGACTGCTGTCTCTTATGTTGTTATTTGTCACTTGCTGATCTTTCCTGGACAGGAACTCAACTTTAGTCTTTTCATTTCAGGCCTCAGTCATGGCTTCAGCCCCACAAGTGCTGAGAAGCTATTCATTTCTCTTCCATCTCTCACATTATGTTTCAAGTGAGATGGATGTCAGGTCTAGAGGAAAAATGGGAGAAAATTAATCCTGCACAATGTGTGATTTTTTTGCCCAGAGTTTCCTAGAGAGTAGCGGCTAAATGTTTTATCTTTCTGTCTCTTTGGATCATTATTAAAGGCAATTATCTAGGGGGAGTGGATTGTTACTCTACTGCTATTTTGAGAAGAGTGAACAAAATGTTTAATTTTTCTCTGTATTTGAACAAATGACATGATCAGAATACTTTGGTGACTCAGCTGCTCAGGATATTTTGTACAGACTGCACACATAGGATTGGGAGATGAAATAAGCAGGTTAGGGTATTACTGTTGCCAGATCCAAAGCAAGAAATGTCAAGTAGTGGGCTTTATTTTGGAAACTTTTAAAATGTTTTTGCCTGGTGGAGATGAATAAATGTACTAGGAGTCTATACCGAGATGTAATCTGTAGGATCTCAAAAAACAATACCCCAAAATGAAGGTTTCAGAAGCAGCTCTCTCTGACCTTCTCCTACTCTCCTGTCTCTGGCCTTTCATTCTCCCCTGAGGCTAGCCATAGAAACTAGAATCCTTCTTCCCCAAGATGGGCCATACAAACCAGAATCTCTTTTCCCCAAAGCCAACGATAAAACCTAAAAATATTACTCTAACTTCTCCCCTGCCTTTCTGTGTAAAAACTGGCCGTGAAGAAATGATCTGACCTACTTTGTTGGACTGTAGGTCATAGACCCCCATTCCAAAGAGGGTCTTCCCTATACCAGAAGGAAGCATGCTGCTCAGAGAGGCCAAGAATAATCTAGACAGAGAGGCCTTCCTGGGTTTTCCCACTTAATCTATTAGTCTTAGATCGGACATTTTTGTCCAGTCATAATTCTACGCAGCTGTCCAAATTTGTTGGATCTAAGCATAAAAATGGACAGTTTCCCCTGTATCTTTGGGTCTTCATTCTGAAGTCTCTGTGTCACATAAAACAATGAGCTGATACATTTTTATGCTTTTCCTCCTATTAATCTGCCTCTTGTAAGGCATTTTCAGCGAAACTTCAGAGGGTGAAGGGGAAGCGTTCCCTCGGTCCCTACAAATCCATATTGGAAAAGAAGGGATCAGGGAGTGACCTGAGATTTTCCCAAGGCAGGACCCTACCTTACCCTCCACTCCCAACAGTCAACATCTCTTGAAATAAATTTCATCGAGTGCCACCCATTTACAGCGTGGAGCATCACTGAGCTGTGGATTGGAAGAAACCCAGAGTTTACCAGGGCAGCAGCCTCTTTCTTATCTTCACAAGGGCAGGAATGGAGTCTAAACTTTCTTTGTGTCTCTTTTAAAACCAAGACAATATGTTTTCACTTAATATTGATTCAAGGAGCAGAGCTACCTCTTTCAGTCTCTGTGTTGTGACAGTGTATCACGAAGCCATGATAGTTAAAACAGTTTGGTGCCAGTATAAGAACAGACAAATTACTGGAGTAGTGTAAGGAGTCCTCAAGTAGCTCCAAATACTTCAGGAAATTTGATATATGGTCATTTCAAAGCAGTTGGGGAGGAGAAGGATTATTCAATAAATGACTGCAACAACCAAAAAAAAAAAAAAAGGATTATAATCTCTTGATACTAAATCCATTCCAAATGGTTTAGGGATTTAAATGTAAAAAATGATTATCAGCATGGGAGAATTTTTTAAGAAAGAATATTAAGAGAATATTAAGAGGTGGGAAGGTCCTTTTGAACAATAAGATACCATAAAAATAAATATTAATACATGTGACTGCATTAAAAAATTTCTACAAAGCAGAAAATTCAAAAAGTTAAAGTTAGAAAAAGTTGGAATCCAAACCATAAACTGGAGAAAGAAATATTTGCAATGAATGTATCGAGGGCCTAATCATTCAATATAAGATCATTAGATTATCAATAAGAGAAAGATCTTAGAAAATGTGCAAAGGACATATATTAAAATGGATTTTAAAAAAATCCAAGTGGTTCAACCACATAAAAGAATGGTCACTGTCACTGAAAATAAAAGACATATAAATTAAAATAATGCATACCATAAATAATGTGCACCGTGTAATATTCTGTAGCCTCTGAAAAGGATGAATTAGCTCTTGATGGCGTTGGAAAAGCTCCAAGGCACAGTGTGTGAAAAAAGCAAGTTATAGAACAGGACCTATATGACCTCACTTATGTGGAAAATCATTTGTAGGTATACATGTGTGTTTAAAAATGTATAGCGACCCATCTGGAAGTCTCTATTTCAACTGTGAACCGTCTTATCTTTGGAAAAAAGTGTGACTATGGTGGTGGCAGTGTTGTAGTGTGTGTGGGGATATTACCTTTTTCTTTAGATCAGATTTGGCAAACCATCTGTAAGGGACTGGATAGTAAATGTTTTAGGTTTTGTGGGTGTATTAATTAGGGTTCTCCAGAAAACCAGAGGAGACTGGGAATTATACACATGATTATGAAGGCTGAAAACCCTCATGATCTCTGTCTGCAAGCTGGAGACCTGGGAAAGCCAGTGGTGTCATTTAGTCTGAGTCCAAAGGTCTGAGAACCAGGAGCACCTGTGTCTGAGGGCAGAAACTGTCCCAGCTCAAGAAGAGACAGTTTGTCCTTCCTTCACCTTTTGTTCTATCTGAGCCCTCAACAGATTGGATGAGGCCCACCTACATTGGTGAGGGCAGATCTTCTTTCCTCCATCTACTGATTTAAATGCTATTCTCTTCTGAAAACACCTTCACAGACAAACCCAGAAATAATGTTTTACCAGCTATCTGGGTATCCCCTAGTCCTGCCAAGTTGATGTATAAGATTAACCATCATGATGCCTTAGTGAATATAAGTACAGGGCTCAGAGCGGTGCCTGCACATGGCAGATGCTGGTGAGAGTTGCTGCTACTGTCATCTGATGCTGTCCCCTGGTAATGGCACTCGTCAGTGTTTGCAGCCAGTGTGTAGCTCTCTTTGGCTGAAGTCAGTTTTCTTAGGCAAACTTAAGAGAGTTTATTTATTATATGGAATTTCCTAATTAACTTCCATTGTCCTACAAAAAGAACAAAGGAAGGAGTGTGCATCCCTTCTGGAGGAGCACAGGGACCCTGCCTCAGGAGCTGTACACTGGCACATCTCCACCTAAATAACACCTTGCCCTCACATCTGTGTTCTGGGACCCTAGACTTCTTTTTTAGCTGTCTGTATCACCAGCACATGGTAAAGAGACCGACACACACGAGGAGTGTGAATCAATATATTTGAACTGATTTAAATGTGAAAAACTCTCCTGCTATAAAAATACATGGAAAAGCATGACATGATCTACACAGAGTTGATGGTAAAAGTTTTAGGGTAAAAAACATAAATATCCATAGGGTGGCAACTAAAAGAAAGTAACAACCAAGGTGTTAACCACAGCCCCTGTGGGAGTCAGGGGACTCCGAGAGGCTCTGTTTTCTTGTCTTTTCGGTACTGTTAATTTTTCTGCAGTGAAGAAATATAACCATGACAATGAAAGTAGAGCAAGAAACACAGTTCCTCTACCATCTGACCCCAGGGTGATCTCCAAGGGGCACCTGGTGGTTGAGCAAAGTATAATGGGGTTTAAGTGATTGAAAAGATGCTACCAGAGGATCCTACCGGAAGAGGAGTGCAGAGATAAGGAGTGTCCATAAGAGGGGTGGAGTCCACGGAGAGGAGAGTGTATCCTGCTGGCAGAAACTGGGGACTTGCCTCAGGAGTATGCAGGCTGCAGGGTGCCAGGGGACAGAGAGAGAGAATGGCTGAGTGTGAGTGTCACTGAGCAGTGGCTCCCAGCAAACGTTTGCACGTCTCATGGGAAGTATTCCCTTTTTCAAAGACCTTTGGTTCTATACATTGTGTTTTATTTGGTGACATTTATGTATGGGGACATGCATTTTGCTGAATGATTTCTGTTGCTTTTTCCATTTTTTAAACTTCTTGCCCAACCATGGTGCCTGTGGGATGCAGTCCTGTGGGTCAGGTTAACTCTAAGAGAGTTGTGTAGATGGGACTCCTGCGTTGGCTGGGCTGTCAGATGAGATGGGTTCTGAGACCCCCTCCCAGCACTAAATCTCCGTAACTCCTTAGGGGTGGAAGCCTAGACCCCCACATCTCATTTAGCTATGGTCCCATTTCTCTGACCACTGTTCAAGTAAGAATGTCTTGAAGGGGATTTGAGTCTAAACTGTGATGACCATCCACTACTCACCTTGCATGACAATGGTATTCCTCTGAGCTACAGGCACATCTGGATGAAGGTTGGGGTGCAGAAATGTTCCCCAGGTCAGAGGCATGAGTCTCCTAAGTGTACCATGATGACCTTCTCTTCCTGGAACATGATTCCCTTTGAAAAGCTTTTTAAATTTTTTATAACAACATTCTAGTCTCCTCCCTGGAACTCTACTGAGTTAAAATGCAAGCCAATTAAATGTCATTTAAGACCGTGGAGACAACAAAGCTTTGAGGGCACATGTTGTCTATGAATCACCGCTCTGAGGCCCCTTTGACCCAGAGAGGAGGGATGACATTGGGTTTTGATGTGGGTTCACACTGCTCTGTGATCCACATTTCTCCCTCTACTTTGAAGAGCCGCATGAAAATGGTTTCTTGTTCCCTCCTGATCCCTATAGGATCTCAGAAAAAAGATCCAAGTGGGCATGTTGGCTTTTAAAAATGATCATTTTTTTTTCATAATGTGATTGAATAAGAATTTCACACTCCCAAGTTAGAGCATTCCTTCTTAGACCCAACCCTGAAGAATGCAATCATTTATGTGGTCTGGGGTGCTGTGGAATTGGGTTAAGTCCTACTTCCATGAAGCACAGAACTTCCACAACCAAGCTTGTACTGGCAGCTTGTACTTATTGACAGCGGCTCTCCATTGGCCTGTACGTTTAAGGCCAAGCCTCTATCCAGGAGTTTGAGAGCTTCCTGAATTTGCCTTAATCTCTTTTCCAACCTTCACCATGATGCCTTAAACAGAACTCCAAGCTCAAGTGGCCCACATGCACTGTTCTCTGAATAGGTCTTAGCATTCACTCATTCATGTATTCAGCAAATATTTATCTAGCGCTTACTGTTGCTGTGAACAAGACCATGTCATACCAGATTGCAAGGTACTTACAGTTCTAACTCTTCTTTTTTTTTAACTCAGTGTCCCAAGTCTCTCTCAGCCTGAGTGTTATCCTTTCCTCTGAGGACAACTCAAATATTTTCTCTTTGTGAGCTGTTTCTGGCTCATTTCACTTTAAACTTTTGACTACAAATTTCTACCAACTCTCAGCCGCAATCCTGCATTTCTCTGGTAACTTACACCCACATCTTCTCTCTATTTCCACCTCTGCCTGTCAGTTAATCACCTGGTCTCTTACATCACAGAGAAAGCAGAAGCAAGGAGAGAAGAACCCATTTTTTTCCACCTACAAATCTGTCAAAGTACCTACATTTGGATACACGCTGCCTACTTCTATCAAAGGCCCATGGCCCCATCCCTCTTGCCTGCTTAAGGGATCTTTTCTGGCAAGTACTTTCCTTCCCTCATGAAAAACACAGTTTACATCTCTGCTGAATTGTTACCCTAAGCATTCAAACATGCTGCAAATAATTTTGAGTAGGAAAAACAAAAACCCTCCCTAGACCTCACATCTCCCTCAGCTATGGTCTCATTTCTCTGTTCCTCTTTGGAACGATAATGGCAATAGGCGTCTTCGTTTTCCTCTGCGTCTCTGGTAGCACGCATGGGCAGGCTGTCACACTCTATTCCACTGTAACCTCTTTTGTCAAGTCCCTGGTGGCTCTCAGTCCTCATCTCATTCCACCCCCCAGCGAGTGTTTGACAGAGTTTATCAATGGCTTCCTTCTTCTTTTTTCTTGGCTTCTCGGACGCCATGCTCTCCTGGTTTTCCTCTCTTATCTTTGGCTGCCTTTCTAAGCATCTTGCCGACTCCTTCTTGTCCCCATGACTTGTACGTGGTGCAGGGCCCCGGTTCTCTTCTCTGCACGTTTCTGGTCTTACCCAGTCCTGTGAACACTTAGAACATTTAGAACGTATTGATGATGCTCAAGTGTGTATCTCCAGCCCTGCCTCGGTCCCTCGGCTGCACCCCACTCCAGATTCAGAATCGTGTGTTTAGTTCTCCACGCTCCCAGGGTGGCTTCTGAACACTCTTGATCAGATGACGTGGTGAAATCCTCCTAAACCTGCCATGACTTCCAGGCACATCTGGGATTAAATCAGTCTCGCGTCTTCGCTGCTCTCTGCTCTAGCTGCACAGCTTCTTTGTAGTTCCTCCAGCAATCCAGGGCGCTCGTAGTTACCTCTACTGATCATTTTCTTCTCCAAAATACTAACTCCCTCACTTTACTTAGCTCTTGTCTCCTGTGTCACCTTCTCAGAGGGCTTCCCTAACTGCCCTGTCTAAAACAACAGTCTCCCTGAACTCCCATCACACTCCATCCCCTAACTCTGCTTCAGTTTTCTTCCCTGCACGTACACCTGTCATTAGACAATGCACCTATTTGTTAATTGTCTGTCTCCTGCCCTAGAAAGCACATGCCATGAGGTCAGGGACTTTGCCTTGCTCATCCTCGGATCCTGTGTACCTAGAACAGTGTCTGGCACACAGTAGACCCTTAATTAACTTGTTGAGTGAACGTGTGGATGTTCCAGGCAATAGTGATCTTGTCTTTCCCTAAAGAGCTGCTGCCTTTTAAATCTACACACATGAGGCCGAAAGTGCTGCCTTGTTACCACACATGTGTTTGTCTCTATGTTTTATTCTGCCAGCTCAGTGGCAGACAGCGCTAGACGGGGTCTCTGCTGTGCTCTTACCCAGCACGATCTTTTGCACCAGTGAGCATTCAATGTGTGTATGTTGATGTGCTGGTGACTTAGGTTTTCCTTCCGATGAAACATTTCTAAAGGAAGTTTTAGTAGACTTAAACCAAATCCTGGTCTAAGGGAACCAAGTTCCAATTGATAAGTGGAAAATTATTCTCATGACTCCAACTGTGAGAGAGGGCTCTCCCCAGGGATGAAGCGGAGAGAGGTGTAAATCCGGAATCCAGTGTGCTGGGCTCCTGCTGCCTCCTAAGCACAGCAGGTCAGTCGCTCTTCACATGTTTTAGGTTACTGAGACCATATAGATGCTCACTTTCATAAGTATCTCACTGTAGAACTGAGAGAAGGTTCCTGCTGGTATCCCATGTCCTGCCTCCCCTGATTATTAAGCGCCCGTGCTTTTCTGTGCTTCACGTGCAGTGTTTTACTCGAAACTTCCCTCCTTGGATGACTCTGGAGTGTTTTGCTGCCCGTTAGTCCTCTCTCCCTGTTTGAGGCGGGCTTCTGAAGGGCAGGCACCAAGCCTGTCCCCTTGGATGCAGGCAGAGCCACTCCGGCACCCAGGCTGGTACATACGGGCCATCAGAGCACGTTTGTCGGCTGAATGAGTCAGCATAGAAATGCAAGGCTGTTTAGGATAAAGACGGAACTGTTTGATGCCTTTGTTACTTAATCCCTCATGCTACATGCCTTTTCCTCCCACTCAGGGGCAGCTGCCTGAGAGAGCACAGGTCCTGGTCTGCCGCAGCTGAGAAGCAGCTGGGAATTGATCACCCCTGCTCTGAGAGTGGGAGTCCGGGGGTCCAGTCCAGCCCTGCCTCCAACTAGCGGTGTGTCTTCGGGTCTAGGGGTGCCTCCCTTTCATCACCTGCAGACAGACAATCAGTGAACGTGCATTCTCTGAACACAGAAGCAGTCACACCACAGACACTTTGACCTCTCACTTATCTGAAATGCTCAAGTACCAGGGTTATGAATATGCCCTAAAAAGGGCTTTTATTTCAAAGTTAGGAGTCAGGATAAATTTAAAATACCATTCACCTTGGGCCTACCTTCTCTAAGGGAAAACAAGAAATCGTTCAGAAGCAAAACAAGAGGCATAAAGTGACCAAGAAACTCTATAATGTGTCTCACCTTGCCTTCAACCGATGACACTTACGCATTCATTCCACAAATGTTTATTGGTCATTATGTGCGCACCTGCCAGGATTGCTGTGGGACCTCAGATGGTCACAGGTGATCAGATTTGCAAGGTCCTTATCCTTCTGGGGCTCAGGTGCTTCATTTCTAAAACGAAAAGTTAGAAAAGAAGTTCTCCAAGAGCCTTTCCAGTTTGAAACGTCTGTGATTTTAATCAGCCAAGGAAACAGTTCCTTGCTTCGCCTTTATATATCTATTAAAATCTTGGGTAACTGAATTTAACCATTTTTTGAGATTTAACCAAATTCGAGTCCTGCAAAACTTCACACTTTCTCGGAAGATGAATAACGAGATATTCTGGTGACGGGGGAAGACGCATGACTCTCTTTTGCTTAGCAGTGAGCCAGCACTAGGTAGGAACACATCAAATCCTTTCTGCTTATCTCTGAAACTGACCCGTGTCTTCACATATGGCTTCGTTTGAGGGACTGATTAATTTTTCATGCCTGTAATTCTGTGACTCATCCCCATATAATGACATGACTTTGGAAGGCCTGTCATAAATCCAATTATTTTTTACAAGTCCTGCTATTACAGGAGCTGCTGGGATGCTATGGACGGGACTACTCATTAGTTCCGATGGCAAAGCATAGGAAGCCCTGTGTTCTTAAAGGCCCTTTCCCCCTATTTCTTCTTCCATGGCTTCACCATGTTCTACCCTTCTCAGCATGGTCCGTAAAAACCCAAGGTCAACTATTTCTGAAACAGCATAGGGATTTATGAAGCCCGACAAGACAGCGAAAGGCTCCCAATTTGGTAAATCTCAGGAAAGAATCCAGGTTCAAAATGGGTTTAGCATCTATCTTAAAAGAAAAAGAATTGTCCAGCATGAGGAACGTTGATTCCCAGGGTTCGCAGCGCGTCTGTTAGCCACAGCAGCTGTGCTTTCGAGGTCCCAGGAGAAAGGAGAGCTCCGTAGACCTGAACTGCAGCACTCTGTTTGGGAAGGAGAATGCAGACTCATAGGGCTGGCGCGTGTCAAGAGACATTTTCTCTGCTTTGAAACAAGAAACATTTTCTCTTCTCAACGAATGTGTGATACACTTGAGGCCCCAATTCCCTCAGTTCAATGCCAACATTTTTCCTGTGTTTATCTATTTTCTATCTCTTACATCTAGATTATGAGTTGCTGCTTTTAGCACAGAAAGCTCTGACATGGTGCACAGAAAGCTCTTAAGCGCTGAGTGGGCATCTGGCTCCTTCTCTAACGCGGTGCCCCTTGCCGTGCTGGCAGGAAGTGCTTGTGTTTAGAGTGTGGCGTTTAGACATGTTTATTCTCCTCTTGGTAATTTCCAGACATTAACCAAAGAGCAAAATCTACCTACACAAGTCAGTGGATTCTGGAGCAGAAATTCAGTGAGCCTCATAATCAGGTCCTGAAGCACTGGAGCTGCCCAGTGATGGGGACATACTGCCTATCATGAGAGTATTTTCTCTTTGTCCATTTTTCAAAGATTTATTAATGACCTATTGTGGGTCAGGAACTTTTCTGGGTTCCCGGGGTACAAAGTTAGGTAAAACGTGGTCCTTCCCCACAAAGGGAGGATGATAGATGTAGGATTGCATGCTTAAAAAAAAAAAGAATGTCCAATTAGATTTGCATTTCAGATAAACTAGGAATTAGTATTTCAGTATAAGTATACCCCATGTAATATGTGATACTTATACTAAAAAATTTCCTAGTTTATCTGAAATTCAAATTTAACTCGGTATCCTGTACTTCATTCCTATATTACAGTGGCACCCACTGTAGTAGTCCTATGAACAGAATGTTGTCTGAATTCAGGGGAGACAACCTAATTCTTCCTGAGCAAGGCAGAGAAAATTTCTCAGTGTTATTCAAACAGTAGGTATTAACTCATTTACTTTCTCATAATAGTTGTCACTATTATCCCATTTTTCAGGTGGGGAAACTGAGGGTCAAGAGGTTAAGTAACTTGCCTAAAGGAACTTAGTCAGTAAGTGGCTGCCCTGGGATTTGAACCCGGGCAATCTGAGCTCTTGGTCCATACTTAATCACTATGCTATACTTACATTGCTGCTCCTAATAATCCATTGTTCTAATCTATTTATGTGATTTGCTCTTCAGAGTGCTTTTGTATCTCTTAGCTTAAATCTCTCCTGTGATAGATGAAAGAGCTGAGAAACTCAATCATGAGGCTCACCTTGCCTTCAATCAATGAAATTTATGTATTCATTCAACAAATATGTATTGAGCACTCTGCTTCATCATAATACTGTTAGATTTGGTATCATTATTCCTGGTATAAATTGGGACACAGAAATTAGGCAAGTTGCCCTTAAATAACAAATATGTCATCTGAGCCAGGACTGGAACTCCTAGACCAGCTTCCGAGTCTATGACAGAATCCAGTTCTGTGTGTTAAGTGCCTCTTTCTCATTCAGTAAAGTGAGGACAGATGGAAATAAATGAATTCAGAGTCTGACATGATGATCTTATCTTTCATGTCAAGTGTAGACTCACCCTCCTTTTAGGTTTTTAAAAACAGAAATAACCTTCCTACTGGGAGAAGGCTGCTATAATGGGTGGTCTCACCCTTGAGTGGCCATCAGAGTCCCCTGGGGCCTGTCCGACCACCGATGTCTGGGCCCCACCCCCAGAATTTCTGAGGTCATGGGTCTGGGGTGGCCCTGAGCATTTGGTTTCTCCAGTTCCCAGAGGATGCTGATTCTGGGGGTCCAGGGACCACATATGGAGAACCTCTGGCACAGTGAAAGGAAGGGTGACATCAGAAAGCCTGGTGTCTGAGTCTAGCTTCTAGCATGTAACCTTGGCCGAGTTACAGAGCCTGACTGAGATTGTTTCTTCTTCTATAAAATCAGGCTTTTGGAGCACTTCTGAGGATTAAATGGCATAAAGTAAACATAGTTATTTTTCTTGCTCTTCTCCTTTGGAGACAATACAGCTGCGCATCTGTCCTGCTCACAAAGGTAGAGGATGGCCGTTTTCACTGCTCTAGCCTGTTACGTCTAGGAAAGGGCCCCCAGCTGACCAATGATGGGGGGAGAGGAAAAATCCTATTTGGCCAGATATGCAGCCTGCAGATGCCCATAGTGGGGCAGAGCTGCACCTTGTGGCCCTACAGGACACTCCTGGGAGGTAGAGCACTGCACTCTTGGCTTTGTTTGGGTTTCCCAGAAGCAGACCTGAGACCTGGCGGGAACAGTGTGTCTGGGAGGCAACCCCAAGACACACTGGCAGGAGAGCAGGAAGGGCGGCAGGAGGGAAAGGCAGCCACCGAGAACCTTGTCCATCAAGCTGGTCACCTTGGCGGGTATGGGGAGTGGGTGCTTCGTCCTGCTGGGAGAACTGTGGCTTTCTTTGGAGGCTTGTGCCTGGAGGCGTCATTCCTCTGTCACTTCCTGCCGGTGGAGAAAGCCCTCCGGTGATGGGCGATTGGCTAGTGCAGGCAGTGGCAAGGACTTAGGGTTTTTAGGTCTGGACGGGAGTGACCAAGCTCCTCTGTCCTCCTGTCCTCTGGCCAAAGTTCTAAGGTGACCCCTGTAGTGGCCACTTGCCAGGTCCTTCAGATGAGCGGGACAGAGCCACTTGTCACACGGCGGGTGGTGCGGCGACTGGAGGAGTGCATTTCAGTCATTCTTGTCTCATCCTCAGCCTCTGGTCACGCCAGAGCCTTTCCCCAGCATCACCTTGGTCCAGGCTCGCTGTCACCTGTTGTTCCCTGTCTGCCCAGGAGGTGCTTTTTCCTTATCACAGTACAGTTCGTCTGGCGCCCCCTGGCGTGTGCCACAGCACATGTCTCAAAGATCTCAGTGGGCTTCTCTGGGAACTGTCAGGGCGATGGGGAGGACGCTGGCGCATCACCTCGTCGCGCGTCCTGCGGCACCTGCCGTATGGTATGTCAGCCCTAGCGCTTCTTCCCGGCAGCTGGCCTCACATTTTACCATTTAATGAGTCACACACACAGATGCGTTCTTTTCATCGTGACAGTGTATTGCTTTCGCTTGGCAGAGACCTGTACAATACTGCACGCCTGGAATTTCTCTTCTTATTTTCAAGGCAATTAATATTATCTACATTTTGCAAAATAAGAAACAGAAGGTTAGAGTGATCCAAAGAAGTAAAAAACAAAAGGGGTCCAATGGCAAAATGGTCAGGTTAAGGTTCTCAGTAAGCAGTTGAGTTTAAGGGTTTATAAAAGCATCCAAAGCCGTGTTGGCACCTAACAGACGTGCCATAGCTACCGTGGTCCCTGTGAAAATGCACCTCGCTGCCTCCAGCTGCAGGCTGTGAGTGGCCAGCGCCCCAGCTGCTAGCTCTAACTTCCGTTGTCATGTTAACACTGAGGCTAAGATTCCCAG